>JAOQGO010003536.1:8727919-8738086 GCA_027568975.1 Octopus mimus
GTCAAGTCATATAGGAAGGTGTCATACCTAATGGCTGGAATAACAGTATCATCATACAGTGCTACAAATGCAAAGGAGATGCCTTGGATGGCAAAAATTATTAGAGGAATCTGACTGCTGGATCAGGTTATGAAGGTCTCAGATTGAGCCATAGCACCATTGATCTATGACAGAGTAAACGTAGATGTAAATTTGTCACCATTCTTAGAAGAGGTACAATGGATGCAATCTTTCTAGGGAGGCAACTGCAGGAGAAATACTTGGTTAAGAGTAAACTAGTATTCCTGATATTTATTGTCTTGGAGGAGCTGTTCTGAATGATACCATATTCAGTAATTTAGTTGTCACTTAGGAAACTAGGTGTAAATGAATTGCTTATGAGCGTTGTACAGGTTGTATGTATAGAAGCACTAAGTAAAATGAGAAGCAACAGCAAAGTCAGTGAAGGATTTACTGTGAAGTTTCAGTCATCAATCTTCTATTCATCATAGTCCAATTGGCAACCACAGAGGAGTTTAAGACTTTAAGACTGTGAATCACTTGGAACTTATGTACACCGATGGCTTAGTTTGCATTGCTGAATCTATAGTGGAATTAGAGAGCAAATTCTAGGCATGGAAGCTAATGACCTAGAATTAATATCTTAAGCAAACTTAACAAAACCTAAGATTTTAGTAATAAGAGAGAAAATGGGAGCACTGCTATCTTCATGGAAATGACTTGGCCCAATATGCAGATAAGGAAGAGATATACAAAATTTATATGTTGTACTCTTTGTAAGCTATGGACATAAAATGTGTAGTGGAATCAGAGGCAAACTAATGGAGAAAGGAAACTCCATGTGTACCAGATGCACTGGAACAGAACGTATTATGGAGCACATGAGCTTAACGTACACAGGCTTTGTTGGTTTTGTATGTGCCATATTTCTTTAAGCTATATTCTCTCATGAATATGACATATGGAATAACTTCTCTGTTCTTGTGAGGATTATGCACAAATCTTATGGAATTATTTGTTCCAGTTCCAAAAATTAGCTGTCTGTGAGAGAGGTTGTTTAGAATATTGGTTGTAAAATATTTACCATGGATGGAGGTGCAATTTTCTGTCAAGTCTTGCACAAATGCTTAAATTAATTAAATAAAATACTGCTATCATCATGTGGAACTATTTTGATCCAGACGATTTTACCCATTCAAATCCCATGTTAAAACCAGTGTACCACACTAAAAACTATAAATAAGGAAAAAAGAAATCATGTATCTCCGTTAATAGCTATTGGATTATCTCCACCAGATAATCTAGACTACATTTATGTCTCATACTTGTACTCTTTGTATTCAGTTATGTTTCTCTGTATAATTTGTTGTAAAAATTTAATCTATGTATTATTTCATTAATGTCAGAAGTTTGAACTCCATCATTCCTTCTAACATTTACTATTCTTTCTTTTACTTTCAGAAACCTAAACTATACGAGGCATTTGAAAAAATGTAAGGCAAGAAATATGTCCTTATATTTGATAATATATGAGTATATATATGTTATGATTTCATCTAAGGTGTATAGTGAATTTAAGAACTATGCTCAGTTGAGATTATCCCAGTAAATACTAAACAAAAACTTTTGGGGATGTTGACAATGTAAAAAAGAAAAAGAATAAAAGAAGAAACGAACAACGGAGATTACTATTATGATCAGTTAATTGTTAATTTCCTTAAAACATTTTTTCATATGTTGGAAATACAGTAAATTGCTCAACTTTCAAACCTGATCCCATTAGTAGATTATTTTTGAATAGTAGAAGAATTAAAATAAAGCAGAGAGCTCAAAAAAAACAAAATTTGATTGGCATTTAAGATAACAATCCATCATTTCTGTACACTTATCTGTCTTAACACAACTATGTCTTTTTTTTATTGGTGAAAGAAATTACATTTTTTGATACTAATTTCTTTCGCTACTATATAATGAACAGATTGATGTAAATTCTTATATAATATTAAATACGATTAAGTCTCAAAAGCTTTCATCAAACCCATGTGTTTTGGCAGTCTGAGGTGAAAATCAAAATGTCTAGGTTTGTTGTTCCTTAACAATTCTGTAGGTTTCAGTTTTGTCTTCTTTCCAAGATGTTGAGGGTAAGCAACAATTAAAGGATGAAATTCAATTTATGAGAAATCCTGGTCTTTGTGTTCCTCAACAAAAATAATTCAAAGAAACAAAAATATGAGAAATATAAAATAAAAGTCAATGAATTAAACCAAGTGGAAATCAAAAAGATAAAGATTGAAGCAAAAACTATTTCTTTTAAGAGAGAGAGAAGAGAGAAAATTAATTAAGAAGGGGATTATTCATGTCATATTTCAGATAGTCATAATGGTAATGGATACAGGAAATGGTTGTAGATATGGGATTTCTAGTAGTGGAGATGGGTTGGTGATGTCCATGTGGAACTCAGGTAAAAAGAAATAAGGAAAGAATAAAAGGCAAAAGGTGTGTGTTGACAGGTGTGTGTTGACAGGTATGTGTTGTCAGGTGTGTGTCCCTAGACAGTATGTATGTGTGAGAGGTTAAGTGTAAAATTCATGCAAGATTCATGTAGTGAATATGTGTGTATGTACATGTGAGGGATGGAAAATGAGGGAAGGAGTTGGAGAAAAACAGAAATAATTTTTAATCCCAGTGGGAGAAAATACCTGCATAGGGACAATTAATCAGTTGTTGAGGAGGAAGTTGAAAAGTGAAAGGCAAGAATTGGGATAAAACTAATTAATGGCTAATTCTAGCTATCAATGGACACATCTAAAAAGGAAAATCAATCATTATTCACAAAGAATTTGGTTAGTGCATGAGAAACCTGTACTCCACCAGCATGTTGACCAAATTTGTATGATCTTCACTCCTGTCTCACCTTCACATGTGCAAATGACTCGATCCTGTCATCTATCACTCTCTAATGTTGACCATTTATATAGATTTCTGCTTCATATACTTCATTCTATCCAAGTATGACTTCCAGATCTAGGAAAGTCCCAAGTGTTTCTCATAAGGCATTTTTGGAACCAGGTTTCTTAATAATCTAAGTAAGATTGGATTAGTTGCATAGCACAGTCTGTAATTTGCTGGTAGAATGTGATTGCTTATGTTGTCAGCATATGAAGTTATGCATATTGAGGAAGTAAGACAAGGTTGTGCAGGAAGAGATTGAAAACATGAAGGATAGAGCAGATGCCCAATGGATTCAAATTGGAAAATTAGATTCTGAAAGTGATGTTCTTGTATACTACATAGACATGGCTCACCAGCATCTTGTATTGTTCACTGAAGAGAGTAGAGAGATTGCAATACTTCCAGACTGCTGTGCTACATAGCATACATTTCATAATTGAATGTTAATGTGTGTTCTGTGGTCTCAGAAGGAGATATGGTAGAACTGGCACAATAAATCTATGGCTCATATCTTGTTGTTTGTTAAACTATTTGTGTGATGTATAACTCCTCGTCCATAGATGGCTGGGGAAAACAATAGCAACAACAACAATAATAATTCTCCACTGCCTTCTACTAAAATTCATATATACCATCAACCCACTTCCTGTGTCTGTTACCATCATAGCCTGAAATAACACACAGTATTTTCCTTATTTTCTCTCTTCTTTACCTAAAAAAGAAGGGCTGATACTTGAAGCATTAATGACTTATTCCTTTTCCAATTAACTTAATATACTGACTTCGTTATATTTTTTATCAAATGTTTGTTATTTGTTAAAATGTAAACATGCATGTGTCTAGTCATAACTGATTTGCATAATAGTGAAAGGTTGTTGGCTGGATAATTTCTCCACTATGGGTTAGGAATAAATAAATATATGCAATATATATATTGGTATCCTGTCAGTTACAATGATGAGGGTTAGGGTTAGGGTTAGGGTTAGGGTTAGGGTTAGGGTTAGGGTTAGGGTTCATCTGATCAACGGATCAGCCTGTTCATGAAATTAACACTGCAAATGGCTGAGCATTCCTTAGATACACGTACCCTTAATGCAATTCTCACGAAGATTCAGCGTGACACACTGAATGTGACAAGGCTGACCCTTTGCAATGCGGGGACAACTCATTTTTGCCAGCTGCTTTGACTAAAGCAACATGAAATAAAGTGTCTTGCCCAAGCACACAATGCACTGCCAGATATTGGACTGAAGACCTTATGATTGTGGGCCAAATGCCCTAACCACTAAGCCACACATCTTCACATATATGCGATGATAGCCAATATGGATTCTGTGAATTTTGATGGATTGCAAAGAAACAATAAAACTGGTCACTTTGATTCTCATTTTAAATGGCTGAGCTCTCATTGGATATAATTGCAAAGAAACACTAAATATATTTGGATATTATTTGATATATTTATTTAATAATAACCCATGTTATATTGGTACTGTTGTAAATATTTATATGAGGTTGTCTCACATGAAATGTTGCATTTGAAAAAGGAAACATTAAAATTGTTTTTTTAAGTTTTAGAATATTTATTTATTTAATCAAAATATGATCATTGTTAATTTATGAACTTCATCCAATGTTCCTCTAAGACATATATTTGTCATTTTTTACACTGATAAATTGTTGGAATGCTTCAATTATCTCTTATTTTTTTAAGAATGTTTTATTGCATATAGCAAGTTTGAAGTGTTTAAATATGTGATAATCAGTAGGAGAGATATCAGGAGAATAAGGAGGATGTGTCAAAGTTTCATAATTCAGGCTCTGCAACTTGTGCACTGCAGCTTGAGAAGTATGAGGCGATGTGTTATCATGAAGTAAAATTGGACCACCGCTATTCACTAATTTAGGTTGCTTCTTTTTTTAATTTTTCATGCATAAAATTTTCTAACAATAGAATGTTGTTATAGTTTCTCCTTGTTGCAAAAATGAAAAATGAATAACCCTCTTTGTTGACCACCATAGAATGACCATCAACTTTTCAAGGTGTAGTGGTGGTTTTGAGTAGTGTTTTGGTGACTCCCCTGTACCTAACCACTGTCCTGTCCTCCTGATGTTATCAAAGAGTATCCATTTCTCATCATACGGAATGAGTCAATACAAAAATGGTTTTCTTTCCAACCAAGAAATCAACATGCAACACACTGTAAGGTGTCTGTTTTCTTGAATCTCATTAAATTGAAGGAGAACAAACCTATCCATCTTTTTGATTTCTCCAATTTTCTTCAAGTGTCAAGAAGCAGTTGCGGGAGATGTCTGGAGCTCTGATCCGATTTTCCAGATAGTTGGTCTCGGATTTTGTTTTACCAAAGCATTCAATACATCATGCTGAATAACTGATTTTGGTCTCCCTCTTGCTTCATTTTTAAGGCTTCCATTTATTGAACAAAATCTTCGGAACCATCTCTGAACAGTTCTATTGTCAACAGAATCATAATCAAAAGCCTGCTTGATGTTTTGTAGAGCTTCGGTGGCAGACTGACCCAATTTGTATTCATACAAGAAAATCACTCAGTGTTGCTCAGTTGTCGACATTGTCATAAGAGCTGTGGGTAGCAATTTTGAATAAGTGTATTGTCTTGAAAGAAAAAGAGTTAAGAGTAAACAGAAGCATATACATAGAAACTCATTAAAAATGCATTTGTAGATGACTCATAAGAAACTCATTTAAAATATATTTCATGTGAGACAATCTAATAAATCTGTGAATAGATCTATATTTAAGGTATGATTCCTATTCTTTGTTACTTGCCCCTGTCACATATAGTTTTCTCCATCTTTTTTGCCTCTCTTACAATTTTCAGCATATTTCTATTTGCCTTTCTTTAAGAAATTTCCTCTTTCTAATTCCTGTCTTATTTTCTTAGTTTCCTTTACTCCTTGTTTATCTCTCACCCAACTACTCTGACCCAATTACTCTCTCTCTCTCTCTCTCTCTCTCTCTCTGCGCCATATAATTCTTTAAATTTTAATTCTATTTCCATTTCCTTGATTCCATTTCATGCCAAAACACAACTTTTTTTTTATTCTTCACTCCCAGTTAAAAGATAAACACTGAAATTTTAACCTCTAGACTTATGTCAGATTCACTTTACCAATCTGGAATTTTCTCATTTACTGATTTTACAGATTTGCGAATATTATTTTATCTGGTCATTCAGGATACAAATATGGATATAAGGTAAGTTTTCAGAAAAGAAAAGCAGTAATTCTTTATAAATTTTATATTTTATAGACAAGTTCTTTTTCGCATAGATTGTAACAAATGGTGTCTTGAGAATTTCATCAATGGATTTGCATAAAAGGAATGTTGTATGTTCTGTTTATGAATATTTTTATATATTTTTGCACATTGGTACAACAGGCTGCAGATTTTACACTGGTAGAACAAGCTATTATTCTTCAGACTGGTAGAACCATCTACTATTTTCCAGTAGATAGAACTGTCTATTTTATCTCTTATTGGTAGATATAGCAACTATATTTCATATGTTTACAGTAGGCTTTCATGTTTTATATTTATGACAGGTGTAATTGTTTACGTTTTAGTAGGGATGTGAACTGTTTATAGTACTAGACCAGACTAGTATTTTCGATGGCACCTGACAATTCTTCACATGACAATTCAATGCATAACAATTAACCACATCTTTTCAATTTTGAAATTAATATGAAAACCCATTTAATAAGATGTTTGTGCACTGCTTTCTCTGATAAACTCCACTCCATAGGGCTTGTTTTTTATTTTAAAATTAGCAAATGTTTGTAACCAACTGGAATCCCAAAAAAGAAAAATATACCATCCTAGGTTTACAAAATAACAAGAATGAAATGGCATACTTGTATAAATAGCAAAAATGGTTTGGGGACTGTTAATAATTGAAAATGCTACCACTTATTCAATGGTTGTTAGTGTTAATAATCTAAAACATTATCACGAATTCACAAAGTTGCAAAATTTAGAAATTTTGAAACAAAAAGAATTAAACTGAATTTCATATACACATAACCATGATGCACTAAATTGTCTTTGTACTGAATCATCACTTCAAACTTTCGATATTTGTTGAGTAAGCAGCTACTTTTCCAATGATTACAGATGGAAAACTCTTTTAAATATTAGTAGAGCCTAACTACTATTTTTCATATTAGTTAAACCAGTTTCTATTTTCGCCAGATGTTTAATTGAATGTGTGAAGTCTGGACATCCCTTGATTTGGTTAACTAACATTTCTCTTAAAAAAGTGTTTGTAAGTGTACCTTGGTAAAGTGTGGCAAGAAAAACTTCAATTTACATGTGTTATACATTTGTGTGTGTGTGTGTGTGTAATATAAAGGGTGAAAATAGTTGTAGCATCACCAACAGTAACTGAACACTGTGTCTGCTGTAAACTGTATAGCAATGTTAACCACTGCAAGAAAGCAGCTTTGTAGCTTCAAGTGCCCAAATAAGGAATCTTTCCATAACAAGTCTGGAGTACCCAAACCAGAAGCTTGTCAATGGGGAACTCATTTCATACAGTATCTAGGTATGGTGTTATAAACAAGAAGACAAATACTTTATAAGACTATTGATAGGAATTGAATGTTGTCTCTCCTGTAAATTCTCGTCTTTCTTCATCCCATATCTATTTGTCTTTACTTTTGTACCCCTTAACTTCTCTGAATGAGAAAACCCCTTACCCTATTGATTAGTATATACCTAATACCCAGCTTCTATCTGCCTCTCTCCCACTATAGAGTACCACACTCATTCTTCTTTTAGTATTTCTCCAGCATTGGAACTGCTAACATCTATTGATATGCAGATAGGTAAGTAGAGTTAGAAGAAAGAAAGGTTATATGCATGGGAATCATTAATTCCTATTTTAGCTCATAGAAATGAGAAGAGAGGCAACTGCAAGGAAAATTATACTAGATATACTATGGGTGTGAAGACCTGCAAAGGAAGGACAGGAAGTAGAACTACTGTGGATGGACCAAAGAGGTAGTGTGGTTAGGCTAAAAGCTAATGGCGATCCAAAATACTATCTTTTTTACGTTTAGAACTGTAGAAGAACTAGAAGGACCTAAAGAATTTGTATGCAAACATGGAGAAGGCTCTATGCTGTTTATTTAGCAATCGTGTAATGTTAATCAGTAAGATTTGTAGGGTTGCTTTCAGGCTTAACCAACATAGAGCATGCTGGTCCTGGTATGGAGGATTGGAGTCTATGATGGACCAGTTAAGCTGTACGGTATCTTCATCTTTCTGCTCAGCTAGAGAGGTGGATTTGCTACTTTCCTTGTAGTAGTTTAGATGTGTTAAGTATCTTTGCTTGAAATTAATTGTGGAACCAATATTGTCCTTAATAGAATTGTTATCAACCATGCCATGAGTTTGCAAAAGGCATTTATTCATAGATTTGAAACTGCAAATGGACCTATTTGGGAAGAGAGTATTCCTGCTATGTGAGTGGGAGACTATTCTGTGAGAGAGCATACTATAGTTTCACGCCGTTCCCTCAACTCAACTCTTAGGGTATTGGCTTTCAATGTTACTCGTATCATTATTGTAGGGATCAGTAAATGAGAGTATATATATTCCACCATTAAGGCAGCGAGCTAGCAGAATTGTTAACATGCTGGACGAAATGCTTAGCGGTATTTCGCCCGCTACATTGAGTTCAAATTCAGCCGAGGTCGATTTTGACCTTCATCCTTTCCGAGTCAATTAATTAACTAACAGTGAAACGCTAGGGTAGGGTGCATCAAATCGACTGCTCCCCCACTTCCTCAAAATTTCAAGCCTTCTGCCAATAGTAGAAAGGATTATTATTGAATCATCCCATGAATAATACGGTTTTATCAGTTACATGCACTAACAGTCGGTCAGGGATGGAATAAACTACCTACATCAACCTGCTATAAAAGTAGGTAGTAATTTTACCTTATTCTTAGTGTAAGTTTTGAAGAGTGCAGTTTAATTTTAACAGTTATTTTTTCAGCGCTGTAATGGAAGTGACAGAGAAGCATATTTGGCATATTTTGCTTTATGAGTTCAATAAAGGCAACAACACAATGGAAAGTACGAGGAATATTAATGCAGTAAATGGGGATCGGACAATAAGTGTCAATGGTGGTTGCAGAAATTCTGAGCTGGCAACTACAGCCTAGAAGACATGCCTCGTCTTAGAAGATCTGTAGAGCTCGACGAGGATGTTCTGCAAACACTGGTGGGACAAAATCCCATTGTAATTGTTTAGGAACTAGCAGAGAAGCTTAGATTCACCTTTCTTCAATACCTGCATGCCACCAGAAAAGTCAGCAAGTTGGGTCAAGGGGTTCCTCTCAAACTTTCTGTGTCTAATCCTGTGCAGAGAGTTAATATCTGCTCTTCTTTGCTGTCATGTCTCATGAACGAACCTTTTATGGACTGAGAAATGAGGAGGAGAAACGGGTTCTCTAAAAAAATGTCAAGCACTGAAGACAGTGGGTAGGGAAAGGAGAAAACCGGCACCCCAGGCTAAAGAAGGTCTTCACCCATGTAAGGTATTATTACCTATTTTGTAGGATTTGAAAGGTTTAATTATCTTTGAACTTTAAACCCAAATCAAGTAACAAAGGAGATCTACTGCAAGCAGCTTGAGCGGCTTATATCAGCACTAGAAGTAAAATGACTATCTTTGGTTTCCGGATAAAAGTTGTCCTTCCATTAAGATACTGCTTGGCCACATACAGCAAGGATGACTAGTAAAATATCAATAGTGGCTGGAGACAGAGACCCCATGGACTACATTACACATTGATTATGGCGGACTGGTAAACGACGCTTACTCCCTAATCGTAATAGATAGCTGTACTAAGTGTCTGGAAGCTTGCAGGTGCTGTAAACCAGCCTGTAAGACTACAAAGTTGTTATACGAATTGTTTGCACGATATGGTGTCCTTGACACACTAGTTTCAGACAACGGAATGCAGTTCTCAGTGTATGAATCCAAGAACTTCTGTAAAAGGCATACAATTAAAGCATATTTTCACTCCACCCTACCACTGGAGGTCAAATGGGCTGGGAGAAAGATTTGTGGACACTTTAAGAGAGCATTAAGAAAAGCGAGAAGCAGATTAAGTAACGACAAAGCATTGACCAATTCCCTAAGAATATACCGAATGACTCCC
>JAOQGO010003536.1:8784585-8794702 GCA_027568975.1 Octopus mimus
TTGGAAATACTGCATCACAGACAACTTGGAATATTAATGGAGTATTTCATTCTAATGTTATTACACAGCGGACAGTTTCAAATTGGTTTGCAAAATTTCCTTCTGGTAACTTTGACCTCACAAATGAGCAACACAGTCGACCAGAAACAAAGGTGGAAAATGATGAACTGAAAGCTGAAAGCCATCTCCAAGTGCTCATGAATTATCATTGTTGCTTGGTGTTAACAAGCAAACAATATTGATTCACCTGGTTCAAATCGGTAAAGCGAAAAAATTGGATAAGTGGGTTCCACGTGAACTCAATGAAAATCAGAAACAGTGACGTTTGGAAGCCTGAATTATGCTACTTTCTAATCAAATGAATCATTTTTTAATCAAATTGTAACATGTGATGAGAAATGGATCCAATACATCAACCGTAAATGTTCAGCACAATGGTTGGACAAAGATGAGCCACCAAAACACAGTCCAAAAAGCAAAATTCATCAAAGGAAACTGATGGTGTATCTTTGGTGGTCTGGCTTATCAATCACGGCCGAAGTATATTACAGCCAACTGGACCAAATGATGCAGAAACTTACAAAAACAAAACAGCTTAGATTAGTCAAAAGATCCACTCCTATTTTATTGAAAGACAATGCCAGATCACAAATCACAAAAATGACAATGGCGAAACTACAGGAGTTGGAGTTGGAAGATCTCCATCATCCACCATACTCAATTGATCTTGCCCCCACTGACTACCACTTCTTCCAGAATTTGGATAATGTTTTGATAGGAAAAAAATTTAATTCCAACGATGCTGTAAAACAGGCCTTTCAAGATTTTATTGACTATAGATTGCCAGGCATTTACAGTTCCAGGCTGGACATGCTACCACTGAAATGGCAAAAAGTGTATTGACAATATGGTGCATACTTTGATAAATAAAACTATTTCTTGTATTTATAAAATATTAGCAAACTATTTTTCTTTTCTACAAATTTCATACCTGGTGACCTAATATGTGGGATCTTACTTCAAGGTGCCTCTCTCTCCAGTTTAGGTAGACTTGTTCAGTATTGGATTTAATTGTGGAGAAATACACGGCACGATAGAAGGCCTTAAGAACTTCTTAATTACCTTCCCTTGACCGTTTTCCTTCCTTTTCTTTTGATTATTTGATGATGTGCTTGAATGGTCATCTGTTGGAATGTTCTATTTGTGGGATACTTCCAGCTCCTGTATTTCGGGAAGATTTGAACCAATAGCTGATTTTTCGCCCTTAGTCTGGTTCCTCACTAGGTTATGCAGCCCTTGTTAACCAAAGTGACGGTTGATCCGGTGTGAATTTTAGTTTGTTATTATTGAGACATGAAGAGCTTGGATGCTGACATTAGGGGAGGGATATGTCTGTTTAGCATTAACTTTTTGAGACAACACTGCCTCTGAGTTCTTTGAATAAAATCGTTTCTCGTAACATAATTTCATTTGGCTAACAGACTTTATTTATTTATTTTTCCCATTGTTGACAGATTTATCTCTGGGCATAGTATCATTGTAGTATATTAAATTTAGGGATTGTTCATTCTGCCTGTGTAAGTTTGGAAAAAATTATTCTGTTATTGTTTTGCTTCATTTGTGACACTTGCTGTGTGTGTCGAACTTCACACAATTGCGTAAACATTGGAGCGTGTGTGTAGTCCTATGGATATTGATACATGATTGTATAGACATTCGAATGGATACGTAATTAAACAATTTATGTACTCACTGTTTTGTTCCTCTTATATTTCATAGTTTGTAAACTTTCCGATGTTGATTTCACACATCTTTCACACATTTCGTGTTTCACTGAGACATTGTGCATGGAGGATGCTGTGCTTTGCATGGTGGGAAAAGTTTGCCTTTTGTGGTTATTTTCATTAAAAGGCCGCTTCCTTCCAGTCTCCTACAGATTCCTTTTTCTCATTCTACCGATGTTAGATTAGATTTGTTTTGTATTGAGAGCCCAGTGTAGCACATCCATGTTGTTATTCAGCGCAAAGGTTTATATTATTGTTATTATTATTATTGTTGTTGTTGTTGTTGTATTAAAACTCACAGCTTATATTATTGGGTATGATATAAAGTGACTGCTGTCCACAGCCAACAGACTAACGTGACTCTTGTTTTACTGTTCATGCTTCAAGAACCTTATGAAGAATTCTTGCAGTTCCAAATAGTGCTGGTTTTTGTAGGTGTTCTACTGTCACACTTGCACCGAGCTTTTTCAGTCATGTTGGTACATGAGTGCTGATACTTCCAATTACTATTGGTGTCATGTCTACTCTCTTCATTGACCACAACCTTCGTATTTTCCAATTATTATTATTATTATTATTATTATTATTACTATCATTCAGTTTGTTGCACGGGATTTGTTGCTGGTGGGGCATCCTTTGATCTTTTAAAATACTTTTATTTTTAAATGGGGTATTGTTTTCTTTTCCTTTTATGCAAACTGTCTACGTTAATTCGATCATTCTCCACTGGAAACCGCTCTTCTATACAAGACGCCTGATATGTACCAGAACCACTCAGCAATATATCTTCTGCCTTCCTCTTCCCTCTTTCCTCCAATCTTAGTAGTCTCTCACTCACATTACTGTGATGCAAATGCTGTAGCTTGTATAATTTGCACCAAAGTATGACTGCAGTGTATTTATCAATTAATTAACTAATAAAGAAACTAGGTTATCTTATTTATGTATGTATTAACAATGCTTGTAGAACAAGTTCACTTCCAATAGGTGCAACAGATGTAAAACGAATGAATGAAGGGCAATTAAGTCTGAGAATAACTAATACGGTATGTCTGCTGGTAAACACTTATTGAAATTTACATTTCAAATGTTGAATGCCATCCCCTTTTCCGTGTTTCCCACTGCATCCCCTTTCACTTCCTTAGAGTTGGAACTGTCAATGTAGCGACATTGAAAAGTAGGTTCATTGAGACTGTTGAGAAGCTTGAACGGAGGCAAACTTGTGTGTGTTGCATTCAAGATTTAAGGTGGAGGGGAGCTTGAACTAGATTCCTCACACCCAAAAACATAGGTATAAAATCTTCAAGGAAGGCATAAGTGATGGGGTAGGTAGTATGTGCATACCTCTAGCTGAGAAATGATTGGATAAGGTTATGGAGGCAATCAGAATGTTTGATAGGATACTTAAGCTTAAACTAGTTTTACAAAATAGTGCAGCAACAGTTAATTCTACCTGTTCCCCTCAACTAGGTCTATCAAATGAAAAAATGAATCGATTTTACGATACACTTTGGCAAACTACCTAAAATAACAAATGGCATAGCTAAGGACTTCAGTGGGCATGTCGGGCAGCATCCAGGTGGTTTCAACAGTATGCATGGTAGTCATGGAGTTGATTCCTGTAATGGAGAGGAAACAAGTTTACTGGAGTTGTGTGACGCAAATAACTTAATGATTGGCAACACCAATTTCAGGAAAACTGCCAGTCGCCTGATACCCTGTCAATCTGGTGGCCCCACTAGATAGATTGAATTTATTATCACCAGAAAGCAAGCAACATGGTTGTTCATAAATGCTAAGAGGTTCCTGGTTAAAAAATGTACCCTTCAAAATAGGTTAGTCACTAGTGACTTCAGACTTCAGGTTAGAAGGATTCCAAGAAAGTCACCAGTTTGGAAATAAAGGATTTGGAAGCTTAAGGAAGCTTTGAGAATCCTAATTGATGTATTTGACAAGAAGAAGGAGTTACAGTCATGTATCATACGTCAACTGGAATTTTCAACAGAACCACTTCCTGAGAGCAATTTTTTGGCTGGTTTGAAGTCCTAACTAAATCTAGGGAACAGTGGTAGAACAGTGTAACTGATAGGAACATTAGAGAGACAAAACAGACTTGGATGGACTGGAAGAGTGGTGGAAGCAAATAACTCTGTCAGCTAAATAGAAGAGAAACTAAGAGACATGTATATTTAACCAGGGAAAAAGTAGAAAGGAGTACGTTTGCCAATGTTAAATAGTATGAGGATCAGCAGCTTAAGATGTTTGGGATTGCAAAACAATGTTTCAGAGGAAGTCGTGATGTTGTAGGAAAGAAGTGTATTCACAGAGATGATGGTTCACTTGTAGTTAATAATTCTACAAAGACAGAGGCTTGGATGAACCACTATTAAAGGCTGCAAAATGTAGGGAATACATGGAAAAAGAGAGTCTGCCTAATGTGGTCCCAAGAGAAGAGCTAGCTATTCGAATCAATAGTAGCTTTTTCTACAGAGGTAGATAAAGCAATTAAGGAAAAAAAGGATAAGGAAAGCCCCTGGCCCATCAGTAATCACCACTGAGGTGCTTAACATATCTGGCAGTATGGGATATGGCTTAATTGCTCATATAGTTAATCAAGTTGTCCACGAGGTAGTCATACCCAACGACTGTTGTAGCAGCATTATAGTCAACTGTTACAAAAATAAAGGTGACATCTTAGACAGAAATAATTACAGAGGCATCAAATTGCAGAACCAGGTCATCAAAAATCTTGAGAGGGTCATAGCTCAACTCATTAGGGAAAGAGTTAGACTAGATGAACTCAGATTGGTTTTGTGTCTGGGAGAAGCACGACTGATACTTTATTCTTGCTAAAGTTTTCAGCCAAAAATAAACCTTTGTACTTGGCTTTTGCTGAAATGGAGAAAGCATTTGACTGGGTCCCCTACTCCCTCATTTGGTGGTCAGTGCAACATCCCAATCCCACTACCCATGAACACCACTCACTACAGACCCCTCTGCTTTCCTTCATGTGCTTATCTGTACACTCACCATTCTCTAACATATCTACAATACCCTCTTCCCAGCCAATCCATATTCTCTCACCATTGCTTGCCACAGTCATATCTTCCCCATCTCTAAGCATCTCCCCTCGCACTCTTGTGGAACATCCCCTCTATCCCCCTTTCTTCTGCTTATATTCCCCCTCTTCCCTGAAGACAAGTCCCAATACATCTCCAGTGCACTATTTCTCTCTGACTATATCTCTCCTTCCTCTCCTTTCACTTCCCCTATTCTCACTAGCCCAATGTCTCTTGAGGGTATGTCCCAACACGTCTTCACCAGTATCTCTCTCACTATTGCTCTCTTTATCTTCTTCACTAACTCAGCCTCTTTTCTATTCTATCTCAGATATCCATGTATCTACTCTACAAGAATACACATATTTCAGCCCTTCTATACCTTTAAAACCTCATCAACTGGCACAAAACTACCCCCACATCAATGCTACTCCACCCCAGCTAAGGGCGTATAGTCTTGCAAGTTACTGAGAGACCCTGTCGCTGCTGGTGTAACATAGAAAGCACACAGTACACCTTGTAAAGTGGTTGGTTATAGGAAAGACATCCAGCCATAGAAACCATGCCAAAACAGACAATGAGCCCAGGTGTAGCACCTGGCCTTACCAGCCTCCATCAAAATATTCAGTCTATGCCAGCATGGTAAATGGACTTTTAGTGATGATAATGATAATGATGATGATGATGATGATGATAATGATGATGATGATGATGATGAGCAAAAGCAAATTAATTTCTTTATTTTATTTGTAATTTCACAAAATTCATCTCTTCTTTGTAATAATAATTTATTTTGACTTGTTATAAAGATTTTATAGTTTAGATGCTGTTTGTTATTGTTGAAACCAAGGTCAAGCTTAATTGAACAGATCTCTTTTCAATATCATTCCAGAAGTGACCATCCTATCCCATCTTAGAAAGTATTTGTTAGACTACTGTATCCAATGTTATCCCCTTTTCAAAGATGGTAGGGGGAAAAAGAGGAGATATTACTGCTATTTATTACAGGTCAAATGACCATGTAAAGGTTACCTGAGGTACTGGGAAATGGAGAGTGTGACATTCATGTATTATTCTAGAGCATTACTAGACTTGAGCTTGGGTTGATTCCAGGACTCCAGTTGACATTGATAAAGTCCTTGACAGGTTTCCCGATCAGCTATCTGGTGGTGAATGCAGAAAGTAGGGATAGATGACTGGTTGGTGAGAGCTGTTCATGCCATGTACAGGAGGCTGTCAGCAAGGTGAGGGTTGGCAACAAGTATAGTGAAGAATTTCAAGTAGAAGTAGGGATTCACCAAGGATCAGTCCTCAACCACCTCTTATTCATCATAGTCCTCCAGGCAATGATAGAAGAATTCAAGACAAGCTGCCCCTGGGAGCTCCTCTATGCTGATGACTTTGCTCTAATAGCTGAGACACTACCAGAACTAGAGAAGAAGTTCCAGTTGCGGAAGCAAGGTCTAGAATCAAAGGTCCTTAGAGTCAATCTAGCAAAAACCAAAGTCCTAGATAGTAGGAAGGTGGGCAAATCACAAACCCATTCAGGTAGATGGCCCTGCTCGATCTGTAGAAAAGGCATTGGCAGGAACTCCATAAGATATACCCAGTGTAAGCTGCTTTGGACACATAAGCAGTGCAACAATATCAAAGGAAGGCTAACTGGGAAAATAGTTTTTGCTGTGAGGCAGATGCACAGGGGCATTAACTCCAAAGATGTACAAAAAACAGATTCCATCATATGCCAGAGGGAAAAACTAGAAGTAGTTGATAGCTTCTGTTACCTAGGTAACCAAGTCAGTAGCCGGGGTGGATGCTCTGAGAACGTAGCTGTTAGAATATGAATAGCCTGGGCAAATTTCAGTGAGCTCCTACCTCCACTGGTAACAAAGGAACTCTCACTCAGAGTGAAAGGTAGACTGTATGATGCATGTGTGCAAACACCTATGCTACAGGACAGTGAAACATGGGCTGTGACGTCTAAGGACATGTGTAGGCTTGAAAGAAATGAAGCTAGTATGCATCACTGAATGTGTAATGTGAGTGTGCATACATGACAGAGTATAAGCACCCTGAGAGAAAAGCTGGACATAAGAAGCATCAGATATGATGTGCAAGAGAGGCGACTGCTCTGGTATGGCCATGTGTTGTGCATGGACAAAATCAACTGTGTGAAGGAATGTCACACCCTAACAGTGGAATAAAACTTGTGGAAGAGGTAAACCCAGGAAGACATGAGCTGAGGTGGTGAAGTGTGACCTTCGAACATTGGGTCTCACTGAGGCAAGGACAAGTGACCGAGACTTTTAGAGATATATGCAGTGATTGAGAAGAACTGGCAAGTCAAAGTGAGATTATGCCCATGGTCAATGCCAGTGTTGCATAACTGGCTTCTTTCAAAGTACCCTCCAATCGTCGGGTAATATGCTGTGCTTCAGAATACCTGTTGAATCAAGTGAAATCATAGTCGCGACTTATGCCAGTGCCACCTGATTGACACCCATGCTAGTGGCACATAAAAACACCATCTGAGTGTGGTCAATGCCAATGCCGCCTGACTGGTTCCTGTGCCGGTGGCACGTAAAAAGCAATCTGAGTGTAGTCAATGCCAGTGCCACCTGACTGGCCCCCTTGCTGGTGGCATGTAAAAAGCACCCACTACATTCTCAGAGTGGTTGGCATTAGGAAAGGCATCCAACCATAGAAACATTGCCAGATCAGAATGGATCCTGGTGCAGCCTCCTGTCCTCAGTCAAATTGTCCAACTTATGCCAGCATCGAAAGCAGATGTTAAACGATGATGATGATGATGGCCAGAAGGTACTTGGTCCAAATATCAACTGACATTTTAGAATAACCCTAACCCTAACCCTTGATCTTTTGTTTTGCAGGTGCTTGGATCATAAGTACAGGTTTACATACTGGAGTTGAAAAACATATTGGGAAAACTATACAGGATGATGTCAAGAATGAAATTGTAGCAATTGGAATTGCACCCTGGAACTGTGTACAAAACAAGGAATCCCTAGTGAATAAGGTAAATTTCTATTCAGTCTTTTTTTCTTTCCCTATATAAATATTGTTACGAACGCCCGCACGCGAAGCACCTTGACGAAGAGAAAACTCGCGCGCGCGAACGTCGATGCTGAGTGAGTCGGGATGTTCGCCATGACTACTAAGCCCAACCGGAGCATGTAACGACAACAACAGGCAAGGAAGAAGAAATAACACAGACCATACGTTGCGTAGTGAAACTAACCTTTTTTCTTTCTTAGCAAAACAATACATCATCAATACAAAATAACATTGCATTCAATAACATGTAACAATAGCGCATGCAACAACAGTCTCTAAGCATTTAACATAATCAAAGTTTCAGAACATTGCATAATCAAAAGTTTACAATCAGAGTTCGTATATCAAGTCAATTAAAAGTTCTTCTACTTCTTTGTTTTTCTTTTCTTTGAACAACATGTCACAACAAAGTTCTTTTCTTTTCTTTTATTTTCAACCAGTTAATATCACAATTAACACGAGTTAACGAAGTACTTATTCTTTTAAAACATGTAACAAGAAAATACATTTTTCTTTTAAGAAATGCAAACAAACCTGCACCGCAAGAATTTCCTTTCCTTCAAATATCCCACTACAATCACAAGAACTGACCAAAGTAACCTACAACAATCTTTTGCCTGCCACAACAGTCCCTTCTCTCTTATTGACTCTATCCATTTCTGCTGACTGGTACCTCTTGACCATCGCCTCTCTCTATCAGACTCGATGCATTTCTGCTGATTGGTATCTTCTGACCATAACCTCTCTCTCTTACAGCCTCTGTCTGTCAGTCTCTCTGCTCATCTTGGTTCTTCACTGGCTGACCGCTGGTACATCGACTGCTCTGCCCATTTGGCTGCTGTGTTTACATCAAACCGCGCTCACACCAACTGCCGTACGCCAACTGCGCTGGCCAACCGCTCACGCCAACTGCTCTGTGCCAACTGCTCACGCCAACTCCCGTCCCCAAATCTCGCTGTCGTATTTATCACAAATACCATAGCTCAGCAGTGCTACTTTACCCCCATCAAGGCTGGGTCAGTTTAGTACAATTCCTAACTTGTTTTTCTCAACTTTCGATGACCGGAAAGGGTCAGCGATCACTCCTACGCTAAAAATAACTGTACTTGTTCACAGGACAAAGGAAATACCATTGTCCTCAACAACCAGAATACGGTTTCAAACCCAGCTCGTGGAATAGGGATATAACATTAATTTGTTTTTCGGTGGTCGCATCAATATACATATATATATGTGTGTGTGTGTGTGTGTGTGTGTGTGTGTGTGTGTGTGTACATAAATTTACATATATATATAATATATAAACTTATGCAAATGCATATTTCATTTTTCATCTTCTTGTTTCAGTCATTTGACTATGGCCATGCTAGAACACAGCCTTTAAGGGTTTTAGCCAAACAAATCGATCAAATCATACTTTTCAATGCCTAGAACTAATTTTATCGGGGTCGTTTTCCGAACCGATAGTTTACGGGGACATGAATGCACTAATACCGGTTGTCAAGCGGGGGTGGAAGACAAACACTGACACAAAGACATACACACGCACATGCGCATCCACAAACACACAGACTCATATATAAATAGATAGAGATAGATAGATACAATCGCAGGACTTCTTTCAGTTGATATAATCTTTATCTACCCCATCTGAAATTATGTTTAAATAAATAAAATGATCTTTTGAGAGTTAGTTGGAAAGTCGTATGTCAATTATCAGAAATTCCTCTCAGCCAAACCTGCCTTAAGCCATGGGCTCATTGACTAATTGTCCGGGAGCTTCTCCGGTGTAGGGACCTTGTTTTGACCTATGTACGCTGTAGCTGCTGTGAATAGATACACACGGCAGGTCTCAGTTCATTGATTTACCCACGGCCTATAATACTAAACAGGTCAGATATGGAGCAGCCGACAAGCAAATCTGTGGATTTGAGCAGAAAATTTGCTGTAGCCCATCATTTTATACCAATACAAATCGTATATATCATAACACTTTCAGTCAGTTAAGATCAGAAGCCATGAGAGCAAGTGCCTGGTATTACCTCAGAGCATATTATTGTTTTTATTACTCATCTCCTCCCCCAAATTACTGCCCTTGTGCCTAGAGTAGAAACGTATATACCTTTCTATACATACATACATACATACATACATACATAAATACATACATACAAACACACACACACACACACACACACA
>JAOQGO010003536.1:10268496-10284597 GCA_027568975.1 Octopus mimus
TTACTGCAACAGCCTGGGTTTCAGGGGCCCACAGCTTTTTAATATTCTCCCAAAGAGCCTGAGGAACCTACACAAAGTAAATGTAGGTATTTTCAAATCAAAACTGTAACACTTCCTGTCGAGAGTCCCAGATGAACCTACATCGTGACAAGCAGTGCAAATGAAGGTAGCGACATGAAACTCCCTTATTCACCAAATGCCACATATTAGAGAAGGCTTTCGATAATAATAGTGTAGCAAAATAGCAGTGCCCTAACAGAGCCACAGCTCTGAGCAGAACCTATAAAAATATATATACATATATATTCGACTTACGATGAAAGTAAACAAAGTTTGCTTTAGAAGCGTTGAGATATATTGAACGGTCTCAAAATAATTTGTTCTTAAATGCATGATTATTCTAATAAAATATCATGAACAGGATAAGCTATCCATATTTTGTAGAAAAATTCATTACCAGCCAGCCATAAGACTCGAACTCACACCCCTGTATCTTTCAATACATCTCAATGCTTCTAAAGCAAACTTTGTTTACTTTCATCGGAAGTTGAATTTAATGTTAGCATCTTATAAAGCTAGATTTATAAATCCTAAAATTGCAGAACAATTCGTTACTGGGCAGTTTAGCTTAATGGTAAAGCACTTGACACATAATTACAGTGATGTGAGTTCGAGTCTCATGGCTGGCCTATAACAAATTTTTCTGCAATATATGTATAGTTTATCCTGTTCATGCTATATTATTAGCATTATCCTGAGTTCAAGAATAAATTATTTCTGTATATATAGAGTATATGCGTATATATATATATAGTGTATGTGTGTAATCACTACAACAAAAACCACTAACACTACAGCCACTATGCATCACCAATACCACAATATAATCTAGCCACACTACATCAGTAACCTTCATATCATCTGTTAACAACAATCAAATTTCCCCTTAATGATAATAAATGAATTTTTTGTGAAATTCTTAATCTATTGTAGTTAACCCCACTTTTCATTGAGAGTTACTAACAATTATTGCCAAATTTCTGCTTTCACTCACCAACTAAAATGTAATTTTAATTTCATTTTGAATTTTTTTTTTTTTTGCAAACACCATTCATCATCACCAACCTGAATGATCTAAATTATTGCTATTGGCCTACTTCAATTATTTCCCTTTAATTTTTTTTTTTAAAGGTGCAGAAATGGCTGTGTGGTAAGTGGCTTGCTTACCAACCACATGATTCCAGGTTCAGTCCCACTGTGTGGCACCTTAGGCAAATGTCTTCTGCTATAGCCTCAGACCAACCAAAGCCTTGTAAGTAGATTTGGTAGACGAAAACTGAAGGAAGCCTGTCGCATGTGTGTGTGTGTGTATATATATATATATATATATATATGTTTGTGTTTGTCCCCCTAACATAGCTTGACAACCAATGTTGATGTGTTTATGTTCCAGTAACTTAGTGGTGTGGCAAAAGAGACCTATAGAATAAGTACTAGGCTTACAAAGAATAAGTCCTCGGTCAATTTGTTCGACTAAAGGCAGTGCTCCAGCATGGCCACAGTCAAATGACTGAAACAAGTAAAAAAAGAATACAATAACTACCAGCCAAAATTGTAATTCTTTTTACATGTAAGATGAAAAAAAATGCCCTCCCCAACCCTAGCCTCACTACAATCTTGCAGACTAATGCTGACTTGTTGTTGCACTAATGAAGTTTAAAAAGACTGAAATATGTCAGAAGCAATCAGTCATTTCCTTAACAGTGGTCAGATTTCACCTTTTAGGAATACAATAATTAAATTTGAAAGTAATGTCTTAATTATGTGACATTATTTCACCTTTTCTTTGAGTTTCTTCAACAACTCCCACTAGGCTTTTGTTCTCTTTCTCCAGCTTAAAATTGCAATTCATTGCAAATTTTTTTGCATGCATTATCCTGTACATCGTTAGCTTCCTGTTTTATTAAAGGAACATTTGTGAATGTATCTTACTGTAGAAGGGAGTGGAGAAAGGGCAGGAGAGAAGAGGTGTGAAGGAGGAGGTAGGGAGTAGAAAGATGAGGTGGAGGAGTACAGAGAAAGTGAAAGATAGGAGGAGGAGATATAGATAGATTAATAGTTCTACTGTTTATTTTTTCAAAAGAGTATTATTACCAAAGTCTGAGTAAATCCATATTAATCTGATCAGCAGAGATAATCATGTTACTGTTGTTATTGTTGCTGAAGTTATATTTATTTCAACTTTGCTGCACAAATTACAACAGATTAACAAAAAAAAAAAGCGTTCTAAATGTGAGTCTTGTGTCAATCATGAACCTAAATTCACACACTCCTATAGACACACATATACACACATTCTCACAAACATACACGCTCACACATACACTAACGCATACTCACATATGCTAATATGCACATAATTCTTAAATTCTAATATTATTTAATAATCATTAACTCAATCTCTGATACAATTGTTCAATTAATTATTTATTAACTTTAAATTCTAAAGAGTTCTTGATTCAATAACTATTAACTTAAGAATAGGTCTATTGACAGCGTAACTTGAAAAATCTATGTCATTCACCCACAAAATCTTAGAACTGGAGTACAATTCCTTCTCACCTTATAAATTTATTTCCTCAAGATTCCAGTTACTATTCAGTTTGTGTCTATCATTCAGACTTTGTGCATTGCAACTTACAAAAGCTTCTAAAGACCTGAAGGGATGACTGAACTCAAACCTTTTGGTGCTGAAAGTATGCACACAGAGTAAAGTAAAGAGAGAGACAGAAAAGACATAACATTGAACTGGAAAACAAACAAAAGCTGTTCATTTGCATGGTTATGGTTAGTTACAAAAGAGATACTGTAACATGTTGGGTGTCCGACTTAGTTTTGCAAGTTGGATTGAAGCAGAAGCTTAATCTCTTGGCTCTGATAGATACAATTATACCTAAAAACTCCAGTTCATAATGTAGGCCATAGTAAATGGATAAAGGGGCCAACATACATTATAACAATTCCATTAATGATAGAGGAAGGGAAGAATATGCAATTGTCCACATACAGACCTATTAAGAGTCCTTAGAGTAAGAATGAAGATAGAAATTAATTCAAATGATTACTTACAGTTTTGAGAAGACCAACACTTTGATAAAAAGCTTCCATTGTCTCAGCTGCAAAACTTTTTAGTATTTTTTATATCATTAGAATCAAGGCAAACAAACATGCATAATTTGAGAGAAAAAGAACTATTTTGTTTGGTGTGTATAGATAAAGCGAAGGGGAAATAGATCACATCTTTTAGTATATGAATTCATTAGCTTCTTTTTCACTGGTTGAGATAATAAAATGATAACTAGATTTCCTAAGGTGCAGTGATTTCTCTTAATCAGGACTGATGTTAATTATGACTAGTCAAGCACCAACTCTGAATGCAAGCTAGTGATATATATTTTACAGAATAATTTAAATTTATTTCATTTTTGGATTTGGTTTGCAAGATTCTTTATGTGAGTTCATGTGTTGAAGCATATTCCAGTGAGTATGTTAAATTATAAGGCACCAGAAGAAAATGACTCTCCCCAGACACAACAGAATTTTAATTTAAAAATAACAAAATGGATTTCTTTATAAAACTGAGCCAGGAGCCAGACTAAACATTGGTGTGAACCCTATGTTTGACACCTTAATTTACCGTATGGTGTACTAAGTTAGCTGACTTTTTAAGAATATTGAGCAGATGAAGAATGTAACAAATAATCACAGCCTGAATTCTATCTGTCTTTCAGAGAACTAGATGATGTGGATAATAGAGTGAGAAAGCGCATGTACGTGAGAGAGAGAGAGAGAGAGAGTCAACAGACAAGGGAAGGAATATGGGAACTGGCATTTCTGCAGTTGCAGTTGTCATCATCATCATCATCATCATTTAATGTCTGCTTTCCATGCTAGCATGGGTTGGACGATTTGACTGAGGACTGGCTAAACAAGATGGCTGCACCAGGCTCCAATCTGATCTGGCAGAGTTTCTACAGCTGGATGCCCTTCCTAATGCCAACCACTCCAAGAGTGTAGTGGGTGCTTTTACGTGCCACCGGCACAAGGGCCAGTCAGGCGGTACTGGCAACAACCACACTCAAATGGTGTTTTTTACATGCCACCTGCACAGGGGCAGCAACCTCACAAAATTCCAACAATGATAAAATAGCAATGAAAATAATAAGAATAACAAAAAGCTACATGTTCATAACAGCATCCTTTATTTCAGAAAATTTTTGTAAAGAATATGAATATATCACGGAGTTTCTTTTTTGTATTTTTATTCATTTTAATAGCGACCATTTTAGAAAGTCTTCAAAAATATATAAACTTTATATTTTAATTTTCTGTTTTCCAAAGTTTTCTACCCAAACATATGACAAAAATATAAATCATAAATTCTATAGAATATCACTTCACTTTCAGACTCATTCAGCCGTTCCAGAGGACAGACAACCAAATTTATAGAACAAGAGGATCATTAAGAAGTTAACTAGAAATATTTGTGGTGAATAACAATAATAATCCTTTCTACAACAGGCATGAAATTTGTGGGGTAAGGCACTAATCAATACCATTAACCTCAATACTCAACTGGTACTTTATTATATTAATTCCAAGACGATGAAAGGTGAAGTTGACCTTAATAGGATTTGAATTCAGGAGATTAAAAGCCAGAACAAATGCTGCCAAGTATTTTTTTTAATGCTTTAACAATTCTGTCAGCTTGCTACCTTAGTAATAATTGTCTGCAATTTAGGGACAAGGCCAGTAATTTTGAGGGGAGGATGTTAATACCATCAACCTCTAGTACTTCACTGGTACTTTATTTCATCAGCACCAGATGGTTGAAAAACAAAGTTGACCTTTAAGGGATTTGAACAGAGAATTTATAGCAATGAAAAGAAATACAACAAAACATTTTTTCAACACTAACAATTCTACCAATTCAGCATCCCCATAAAAGTCAACAATATTAATGCCTGACTAGCATTATTTCCATTTCCTGATGAAAGTACATTTCAGGCTTATTCTGACTTCATCAATGAAACATAGCCTTCTCGTATACCCAGAGATGTTATGAAAGAGCCAGGAATATTACATTGCTTAGAAATAATTTATAACTGCTAAACATGTGAAAAATAATAGAGTTAACACATTTAATATACAAAGTAGTCAGAAGTTAATTAGTGTAGCTATTTTGTATGGCTAATGAGTTTACTTTGCAGCCATATAGTTGTAATTTCAATATGGTAGATGAAAGTGCAAGTTTATGATATTATATAACATCATCAATTAGCATCCATTTTCCCATGCAGAATTTGAAGTAGATTTTTCATGGCTGGATGCTCTCCTGCTGCTAACTCTTACCCATTTCCAAGTAAGGTAATATTTTCCCATGGCCAGACGTTTTCACAGAACATTGGAAATGAAGGACACCACTTGCATGACAGTGACACTTGTTTACATCTAACATACAAGGTCAAGATAAGGAGACAGTAACACACACACACATACTTAAAATGTAACATGCTTCTTTCAGTTTCCACCCATCAAATCCACTCACAAGGCTTTCGTTGGCCTGAGGCCATAGCAGAAGACACTTGCCTAAAGTCAACCTAAATCTGAATTGAATATATTAACTTAACCTAATTGTCTGTCTGCCTGACAGTCTTACATTTTTCAATAACTATTCCATCTTCCATACATTAACCCTAATATACCCTACTTTTGTTGCAAATTTGGGGAAAAAAGAATTTAGTAAAATAACTTAAGTTGATGTTTAGAACAAGGATGTGAAATTTTAATGGATGGTATAAACTTAGAACACTTTAACCTTCTAGCATTCAGATTACTCTATCAAATATAATAATGCTTATTTATTCACATTGTTTTGTATTAATCCTGCTTTATAGTGTAACTAAGATTTTGATGTGACTTTACTTTTAGTATGACATTGTTGGGTGGTGTAAGAGGCCACATCTGGTGTTCAAACATAAAAAAAGGAAGAATATTTGGGTCTATATAGCCAGTTTGACAACTAAAGAGGTTAAAGAGGAAGTTTGTAAAAAAACAATTAGTGACAGTCACAGGCTGGTTGATATCAAAAGGGATCAAACATATGCACACTAATTTACTTCTCTGTCTATCTGTGGTCTCACCACATACTTATTTTCAAGGTAGCATTTCAATTGTATCCAAAATACATTAAACATTATCCTATCTGTATATCTCTAGGTTTGTCTCGCAACATATTAATATCTCTAGTTAACTCTTCAATGTTTTCATACTTTAAATGTCTTCACATCAATTAACCTAATTGTCTGTCAATATAAAAATAGCTGAACAATGAAAATAATAAAATTTCTAAATATCCAAGATGAATTGTTAAGATCATAATTTTTTCTTACAATCATTAACCTCAATAGCTAAGCAGCAAACAGCTGTATTATTACCCTTAACTTAAAAATAAAGGATCCAAGTTCAAATTCTAACATCCTAATTATTAAACAACCAGAAATAAGGCACTTTATAACAATTAGAAATAAATGCAATTGAAATGGGTATTTTTAATGTTTTACTATTAATTTCCTCTTAATAGGAAATTAATTTTAATTGTAAAAAAATTTTAATTGTAAAAAAAAAAAAACAATTTGATGCATCATAATTGTTTCCAAGTAATTTACAAAGACAGACAACTGATATTAAAGTTAATTAGTCTACACACACATGGGAATTGCATACAGGAATGCCAACACTTGACAAGCATTTAATACTGACAGTAAAAGCTTTTATCAAAAAATGTTATTCTTATTCTAGCAAGAGTAATGAGATAATTTCCCTGCCTTACTCCAAGACTGTTTATTACTGACTGAATCTTTAATAAAAAGAATTAAAAAAAGCAAGCATGTATCTTCTGGGTGTGATAGATGAGTGCCACACACCCATCAAAAATGGAAAAGCTTTATAATAATTTGCTGTTTTCACAATCATAATACATGGTCATAACTTGGTTTCCAGTCTAAGAATGCACACTTAGAATCCAAGATTAAGTCTCATTAAATTTATATTGTGTCTAGGAATATTTCAAAGTTTTTATGTTTAATATAGCAATGTCAGATTAGCAGATTCATTCTGATGACAACAGCCACCAGTAAAAATAGTAACACATTCACCAATCAGTTCCTTGCTATAGGAATGTTTTCAGAATTACACTAATTCTTCAAATATATAAGACTCAAAAATATGGCTGGATTATTATTCTTGGAATATAAAATCAGAATTTATATGATTTGGTTATCTGTATTTTCAGAAGTTGAATGCTTGATTCCACAATCTGAGATAAATGAAGTCATAGAGAAGTTATCCGATTTCTGACTTTAGTTAGAAGTTGGTATAAATTTCTGGTAGATAGAGAAATAGGAAGAGCATAATTAAGTAGACAGGTAGATACACAAAACAGTGTGTAGGTAAGAAGTAGGCAGATAAGCAAATTAACAGGTACGTAAGCAAACAGATATGTAGATAGGTAAGTAACTAAACAGGCAGAGAGATACCTAAGCAGGCAGGTTGATAAGCAAGTAGTGAGGAAGGTTGGTAGACAAATATATGCAAAACAACATGTAGGTCTGCTGATAGGTAGAGTGATATACAGGTAGATAAGAAGACACAGACAGACAAATAGAAAGGTAAGTTTGGTAGGTAGAAGTATAAGCAGGTGAGGCAAACAAGGAGGCAAGTAAAAAGACAGGTATGTACATAAGCAAGTAAATACTTAGGTATGTAAGCAGGCAGGTATATAGATAAGTCAATAGTGAGGCAGATAGCAAGATAGATACCTAGGAGATAGGTAGGTAGGCAAGCAAGCAGAGATACGGTTAGGTGGACAGGTAAACAGGTAAAGTACATGAATTAATAGTGTCAGATAATGGAATACTGTAAACAATTTATCCATGCAATATAGCACCTCTGTAAGAAATAACTTGGTCAACCAATGAAACTCTTCCAAATAACTACACTTAATTATTTTCTCTTTGATGATAAATTCTTCCTCCAAGAATTGCAATCTACTATAAATCTCTCCCAGGCATTGGGAAAGATCCTGAAAATCATTTCACTTCAGATTCAAGATGTTCAATTTCCTTTTTAATGTCTTCATTTTCCAGTAAAAATGCCTGGTACTCCTTTAGGTTTTCTGCAACAAGAATAAATAAAAAAAATAAAGCTTTCTCTCAATACCTCTTTAGCCCAGCCTCAACTGACACAATACTATAGTGACACCTTTCGAGTATGTCAAAATTGCACTCTACCAACACTGCATAGTAAGCCACTCCAAGCAGGTTTTTATTTGGGAAGATCTTGGTACAAAGTCAACGCTTGAAATTTTGAGGACAACATAGTTTTGTCAATAGGTTGGGAGCAAGACTATATGCAGCAACTCCCACGAGAAGGTATTATCTATTCAGAACTCTTGAAGGTTTCCTCGACCATCCATCCACACATATATACATATGTATGATATAACCAGCTTTTGATCATTTGGACAAAACATCCAAATGAAATTGTATGCATGTGTATAAGGTATAGTTGTGTGTGTGTGTGTTTATTGTCTTACAAACTAACTTACTGGTTTTAGTATTATCACAGTCAAGCACAGACACTTATACACATACACCTATTTTATATACACATTCATAAAATATGGACCAACTTATAATATGGATACGCACGACACACACACAATATACATGCATAAAATATAAGAAATGTACTGTTTCTCTTAATTTTCAAGCCCAAATGTACCACAGTCAAAAACACACACATACATATGCATATCCACACACACACACACACAAAATATACACACGTAAAATATGGACTAACTTCAAAATATGAATACATATACACTCGCACATACCTATAAGCGACTTTCTGGTCTTCTTAACATCCAAACCAAACAGTATCACACATAGCTACGTGTTATAAATATACATACAATATAAGCCAACTCACTGATCCACTTCTTAATGTATAATCTCAAATAGATATGCATATCTATACACTATACACAAACATAAAACATAGCCAGCTCACTGGTCTTCTTCTTTACTTCTTGCCCCAGCTGTATGGCCTGGTCAAAGAAATCAACAACCAACTCAAAATCTTCTTTAAATCCTCTTGACGTTAATGCTGGTGTTCCTGAAGAAATATTACAAAATCAAAAGGTAATCTTCTATTGTGAGTCTGTATACATTTTGGGTAGCTTATAAGAATATCAAATGAACCCCAGTACATTATTTTATTGAGGATTAAATTGGAGGACTAAAATGTAATATCTTGATAGAATTTGAACCCAGAACATAATGCGCCATAACTAAATACTTGATTGTTACTTTAGTTTAATGACCCCAAAAGAATGAAAAGTCAAAGTCAACATTATTGAACTTTGAACACAGAATGTTGTCATTTATAAACCTGTTCTTATATGAGATGGGGACAAATCAAATCAAAAAATATTTGATAATTATAATTTAGAAATTAACAATTAAGATTTTGATATTAGATAATTATGATCACTAATTTGAAACAGAAAAAGATCAATGAACTTGATGGAAATTTAGCCCTCTGTCAATCACTTACCAGGCAATAATAGTACCAGCTACACTACATAGTGTTTGCTATTCCATCTCAAATCAGATGCTAGAATTTTTTTCTGTTATATAAACGGTGCTATTATATTTTCATAAGATTATTTGTCAGTCACCTAGCACCATCAGAATAGGTTAATCTATTAATGCTGAAAGTAGTGAGGTGACACACCAATATTTCGTGTTATTTCCCCATCTCAAATACTGAACCAATGTAAAGACAATTCTCAACAGTGACCCAGTAACTCATTAAAAGTTACATCACATATAGAAACCACACAAATATAGATTTTGAGGCTCCTATAAAGACTAATATTGACAATTTCTGATGATCTCTCCTGACCTACATAAACATCAGCAAAACTGACAACCCTCAAAAAAAACCTGTGCTCCTTCTTCATAGCTAGAAAATACTTAAGTGGTAACCCACAGTTAAGTACTGCTCACATGGTTGGAAACAGTACTGCTACTACATACATTAGATATCCTTGACCACATTGGAAGACCACTCACATTACTATGATATTGTGACTACAGCTTCATACAACCATTATAGATCACATCCAAGTAAGCCAATGATTTAACTTCTATGTGATTGCTCAGCATGCTAGAAATAGCAGCAATATCTCCTTTAAATCACATCAACTATATTAGTAAAGGACATGTTGGATAATATAGTCCAAGATTCCCTCCCTAGCAGAAAAAATTGGATTGTCATGGCTAGAATGCCTTTGATCAAAAGTTGGCTCAATCAGGAATGACCTAGGGCTAAACGGCCACAACAAAAAGGTAATTCAGTTGATTGGTAAATAAACGTTTTTCTCCATCATCACCAATGAACTAGAATCTCTCTGGATCCCAGACTTTCTGCTTCAGCTTTTTGTCCTTTCTACCACTATGATAACTACTATTTCTCTGAACTAGACACCAGCATATTTCTTCCTTCCTCACAGAGACACACTCCTCTCCTTTTCTCTTGTCCTCCTTACTACGTCTCAAAACCTCATATTCTGCATTCAACCCATTTTCTTCCCTGGCACTAGCAACCCTCTGAAATTCCTTCTCCTGCCAACATTGACTCTGGCAATGTTCAGACATCATCAACCACATCAATCTCACAAGTCCAAGATTGAGGCCCACAAAAATTGAAGGTACTAGAGATCATTCTTCTGAATGACCAACTCATAAAAACAGACATAGACTTAGGTTTGTCATGAACCCAAGGACTCAGATGGTTGGGAGTCAATCCAGTTTACATAGCAAATAACTAAGATTACAACACTTTCCTCTGAATGGAATGTCAATCAGTTGCAGGGTTAAATTCCAACTATTGGTGGAACTTATATACAACTGAGTAAACTGAATCAACATGAAATGAAGTATTTTGTGTAGAGTAAACAATGCACTGCCCAGTCAAGGAATTGAAACCATGATCTTCTGGATAATGAGTGCAATACCCTAACCACTAGGCCATGTGACTTTACCATAAAAGCATTAAAAAGAAAAAAGATAATAGGAGAGGTTAGGATTGTAGTGTCCAAATCAAAGAGAACTTTACCTAATCTAATTCCTCCTGATACTATAGCACTCTTGTCTCCTGGACAGGTATTTTTGTTGGTTGTAATACCACTCAGTTCTAGGATTCTCTCAGCTCTGGCGCCATCAATTCCTTTAGACTTCATATCCACCAAAACTAAATGATTATCAGTAAAAGCAGGGATTATATATAATTAGATATTATAATTGTCAATAAGAGAGACAAGAATAAGTCTCATGGCTAGATTTGAACCATGTATGTGTCACTTACCAGTCAACCTCAATACCAATTACACCAGAGAGCATCTGCTCTTCCATCTTACCAAATATACAGATGCATCACTTTTGACAGAGAATATTCCTTGTTTCCAAATACTTTGTTTCTGCTCTCATTTGTTATGCTGGTATTTACTGAGAAGACTAATCCTTGTATGAAACATGCACCCACACAAATTGCATTCAATAGACATAGGTTGACATGTTTGCACCTGGCAAATTTTTCCATTTTTGTAATTTGTCTTCTTCACTTCTGTGTAATTCCTGTCTTAACAGTTCTACAGCAAGCAAGATGATTTGATGGCAGAGTTTACAATTTGTTGCTTGTTTTTACCAGGTTTCTCATATTGATGTCGGTTCTCTTTATAATTGTGACTTGATCAGAGGGCAGTTGTAAGGACTTTTATCAATGCAAAACTGGCAGAAGATTGATGTATACTATATAGATATTACATAAATTTGGTTATGCTGTTCACAACAAATTAGCAAATTATTTAATGACATCAGAAATAATTTCAGCAAGGTTATTTATCTTAACCCTTTTATCACCATATTTCTGTTGAAATACACTATTCTTGTTTCAATTAATTTTGAAAATAATGAAGTATTTAGTAAAATAACTTTGCCATTATTAATCTGGTGTTTGGAACATAGATTAACATGAACATTTGATGCAAGATTTTCATTAAGATCACAATAAAAGAAGGAATTTGTATTATAGAACAATGAGTATTCTAAGTAGGTTGGTAGCAAAAGGGTTAAGAATCTTTCTTTTTGCTCCAACTCTCCCATTCCTTCAGGTGTTCACAAGGGAAGTACTTTCTAAAGCTCTGGGTTAACTTAAGCCTTGTGAGTGAAATTAGATACACAGAAAGTGTATTGAAACTCACCGGGTGTAATTTTAATAGTCAGCCTTGTCACAGCGTTTCACTAAGTATTAAATTAAAAGGTGAGACTTTTGTAGAATACTTGGCACCTTACACCATGAATCAAAAAACATAGTTCCTACCATCCAAAGAACTGAATCTCTCATTTGTTAAAACTAGCCCAAGATCCATCATATGTGTACATTGGTGTTGGGAAAAGGTTTTGAAATAAAGAAAGCTTGTAAAAACATTTCTTCTGTAGTAATTCCATGTTTATCTTAACTCAAAATACTTGTTCCACAACTCAAGAATTCTTCCTTCATTTTCCTGTTTATTACTGATAAATCAACCACTACAGTTTCTAATGGTAGCCACACAGAGTGAGCCAACAAAAGAGATAAAGTGTCTCTGACATAGATACAACTCAGTACTGGTGTCAAGAAATGAACCTACAATCAGCTGGTTGACTCTCCGCCAGTCATACAATTAAAACAATGTAGCCATGTTTAATAACATTTTTATTCATTCTGCTAGAAATATCAGCCAAATCTCCCTCAAATCACACCTTACCATCTTAAATAAAGAAAAGAAGAACAAAGAAAGAGCATATTGGATAATGTAATCAGAGTACACCATGTCTAGAAAAAAACAAAAACCAGGTCACAGCTGGAATGTCACTGATCCCAAGGTCTACTCAACCAGGTTCAACAACAAACAAATACAAACCTGAGACTAGTTTGTAGCCTTTTGCATTTAAACTTTTAGCAAGAGCTTTAGCATTTTTCATCATCTGAACTTAATAGTTCTTGAATTCTGGATCCATGGCCTGAAACATAATTGATTAATCTATAAATAAATAGATAAATAAATAAATAAACGCCCGCCCACCTGCCAAATAAAAAAACCAATGACTAATGTGTGCGTTTGTGTGTATGTGTGTGTGTGAGTGTATATATGTATAGATATCAGTATGCATGTATATATGTGTCTCATCCTTCAATTGCATGTAACACGGGCAACGCCGGGTATCTCTGCTAGTTAATTATAAAATAATTAGCATATCCGTGCTCTTTGTAATGACAGCAGATATGTTTAACTTAAACATATTGAAAATGATAAAAGAAAGTTAAAATATATAAAAAGAAAATTACATACGATAATGGTAATTTATGATATTGATGACAACAATTTATGAGGAGTTGGATGCACACATGAACAAACACTGTCCAAGTACATCTGAGCCACACTGGTCCAATACACAGTCAACAAAACTTTACTCTGCTCAAAGAAACATCACAAAAACCAAAAAGCTAATTCAGCACCTTGCCAGATTAGATGGGAACCTGGAGCAGCCTGTTGGCTTGCCAGTCCCCAGTCAAACCGTCCAACCCATGCCAGCATGGAAAACGGACATTAAACAATGATGATGATTTCTATTGAAATACACTGCCTTTGTTTCAATTACTTTTCAAAACAATGATGAATTTAGTAGAATAGTACAGTCATTAAATTAGTGTTTGGAACATAAATCACAGTGAAATTTTTATGAAAGGACTTTAAATGTAAATCACTTTAAAAGAAGTTTGTATCCTAGAACCAGAGATAGTTTCAAACAGGATGATATCAAAAAGGTTAAAATATTTTTCCAATGATTATAAAGCAAAGGATGATTGCCTTTTTTTCGTTTTAATAAATTACTGGTTCTTTAATGATGTTTTGTTTCAATGATGCCATAGATACAGTTTATAAAGACAGGCTGTATACATCTGTGAGTTACATAGTATTAGCTGAGATCTGTAGATATAATAATGTAATGCACACATAAACCATCATAATAGATATACAAGCATTTCAAACTATACTGATTTTTCTGTAGGTCGAACAAAATAATGAACAGCCAGAACAGAATTTGAAATCTTATTGCCTTCTCATCAGGTGCCTACATTAGAAACCAATCCCAAGGAAATGAGTGGCCAATCTGTTTGTATATATCAAATCCACCAGCTTCGGAGAATTAGAGCCACTAATTTGCATATGATAAGTGCTTAACACTCCGTTTAATATCAAAGTCCTGTCAACAGGGAGCACAGCCCACACAGTATCAAGATGATATATAACATGGAAAGGCATCATCTGTAATATTTTGTTTCAGAGAAACTTCTCAAAGAGATTTGTATGTGAAAATGCACTGTGTCTAACAATCAACTAACATCATTCTGAGTAAGTTCTGTCATTTTCTTACTGCAAAAGTCTCTTTGAGAAGTTTTTCTGAAACATGATATTATAGCTAGTGCTATTCCATATTTGTGTATATTACGTTTTACACACTGGTATTTTAATCTAAATTTGTTGTTATTTAGTGCTCCAGGTCAGTTCTGATTAAGCAGATCTATTCCAACCATGACGATCTTGTCCTTTTAGAGGTATCTAGGATTACATAGTCATGTGTTCACAAACCTTACTATAAACACAAGAGCTATATGATTAAGGTACTGGACTATGACGCTTAGGTCATGTGTTCAAATGTTAGTTATCATTGTATCATATAGCTGAGTAAGGGAGACAACTCAGCTTGCACCGTTTAGTTTATCTGAGAACAAAGTGACGATGATGACGATGCTGGAGCAGATAAAGGTGATGAGAGTCATGCTGTCGTCGTTTACCTCTCGGTCATTCTTGATCAAAAAGACTTTTGATTAAAGGCAGTCCAATTGTGACATTCCAGTCTTTTTGAGTAAAAGAGATTACATAATACAACTTGTTATTGAGGATAGTAAGGCAGCAATTGTTAGCAACATTTTGTCTGTCCTTACATATTAAGTTCAAATTCTGCCAAAGTCATTTTTGGCTTTCATCCTTATGGGGGTTGATAAAATAAGTAACACCCAAGCTCTTCAACTGAAATCGACGAGCCCTTCCCCAAAAACTTCAGGTCTTTTGCCTATACTAGAAAGGATTTGTATTGAAGATGGTAATGTGCAATTGAGGGAGATTTGACTGTTATTTCTGTTTACTGCATGGAAATTTCCCTTGGATATTAATGGCAGTCAGGATTGTAGTGATATCAGTGGTGACAGTCATGAAGTGATGGAGGAGGTGGTGGTGATAATGATAATGACAAAGGTTAATGTTTATGGTGATAATAGTGATGTTAACGATGATAATAATGATGTTAATGATAATGAGGATATCAGTAATAAACCAAGAATTCTGTCAGGGTACTGCTTACCTTGGTCCCCCGCAGTGATTTGTGTGTTGTGGTTGATATAAGGTCAGCATACTCAAACGGACTGGGAATAACTGCAGCTGCCATTAAGCCAGAGATGTGGGCCATGTCAGCCAGTAGCAAGGCATTAACGTCATCACATATCTACAAGAGCAATGATCGATACAGAGAAAGTGAAGATGGTCATCATAGAAAAAGAGGAAGGTGGGGGGACGAGGCAGAGGAAGTGGATTAAAGGAAGGGGAGAGGAAAGTAGAGGAAAGAAAGGGAGAGGAAAGAAAGGGGAGCGGAAGGGAGGGGGAGATGAGGAAGTGGAGAGGGGAAAGGAAGGGGAAGGTAGAAGAAGGAAAGTTAGAGGAAGGAAAGGTAGAGGAAGGAAAGGGGAGAGGAAAGGGAGCAGAAAGGTAAAGGGAATGGCACAGGGAGGTAGAGGAAAGAGAGGGGGACAGGAAGGTATAGGAAAGGGAGGGGGACAGGAAGGTATAGGAAGGGGAGGGGACAAGAATGT
>JAOQGO010003722.1:29005759-29016141 GCA_027568975.1 Octopus mimus
TTTATATCGTGACATGTCAGTTAAAAAAAGGGAAAAAATTTGAGTCCAAATGTTTCACTTTCCATTCATCTAGGTGCCATTTTTTTCTGCTGGATTGGTGTTTCTGTCAACTTCTCAAAAACAACATCTACCCCAATGTGTTCACTGTTAGAGGTAAACAATCCACAAATTTAAACCATCTTGTTATTTATTTTATGTTATTTGTTTTTTTTTCTTCTCTTTCAAAAGAGTTTAACTCATCAAGAGAGCCTAACCCCAAGATTCTTGTGAATTCATGTGTTAATGTTGTTTCTTGGGAGGGTCATTATGTCAGTAATGAACACACCCACTGGTTCTATTTCACTTCTTTATTTGCCAACTAGTTAACCACTTAACCAATTAGCTTGTTGATTTTTGGATTAATCATTTGATCAATCAATCATTCAGGTTGATCAAAGTCTCATGATTGCTATTTTGTCCCCATTTTTAACCTCATCAACAACATGCTCTTTCATTGTGTTTAAGGATGCAGTTGCATACATTTGTTTCAAGATGCTACAGAGCTTTGAATTACGTTTTCTTTCACTGCAGGCCATATCTTCACAGAAGTCCGCAGAGCCATGAACATAATGGAACACGTCCAGGAGGTTTACAAAATCTACACAGCCATTTGTAAACCACGAAAGGTGAACAGACATTTTTTTTTAATAAAAATTTCCAGTACCAACAGATGGGATGGAAAAGTCATTCTGTTTGTCTGCATGATGGATGGGGTGTCTGATGCTAGAGACACCACACAATGAACTTTTATATCTCCATGTATGGTAGTAAAAGCAGCCCACATTGTCATCATCTTCATCATCATCATCATCATTTAACATCCGTTTTTCCATGTTGGCATGGGTTGGACAGTTTGATAAGAACTGGTCAATTGTCTGTTGTGGCATGGTTTCTATGGCTGCATGCCCTTCTTCACGCCAACTGGTCCTAATGCCAACATTGTCTCTTATAAATGTATATCTGATGGTATGGAAAGATGGTATGGAAAGATTTATATTTCTGTGTCAGATGGTATCAAGTGTGTCCTGGGTGCAAAAACACCTCTCTTCCCATGAAATAACAAGTTAAAATAGTGGCCTAAATAATATGAGGCATTAATTTTTCTACCATCAGTCTAGTACAATTATTTAGCTGAGACTGGCCAAATTTCTGTAGTAGCATTATGTTGCCTCCAACTTTTAACAGAAATTGATGTTGTGGGAGCCCAAGAGGTTCCAAAGAATTCATGAAATCAATAGGATAGTCAACAACATCTGCAGGATCTGGAATTGAAACTGCTGATTTCGTAGTACCCAAAATGCAATTCAATCACATATTATTTATGTTGCAGACAGTGATATTTGTTGGTGGAAGTATTGCTCTTTCATGTAAGTATGGTTTTGTTAGTGGTCCTAAACATTTGGAAATACTTTTGCCATTAATTTATCAACCGATGAAACTGATGTACTAATTAAAGTTGTATCTAGACAATTATTTCGATCAAGAGTTACCTTACCGTCTCAAAGTTTCAATAAATTTTGAGCAAATTTTTCAAGCAAATCATCACACAGAAGTGTGACTCATATTCTAAGGCTTATTCTTATTATGTGTCTCCACAAATAATTTCAAGGCATTAACTCATCCACTTAAGTACCCTTCAGTATTACAGGCAAAGTTTGGCAAAAGTCACCGAGTAGTACAAAGGTAACTCCACCTATCAATACTTCAGAATTCCTTCAATCCTGCAAGCTTCAATTCAGAGCTTCCAAAGACTTCTTGTTTTCTGTTGTGCACTCATCCCAAACAATGTGATGACATCTCTTTAGTATCTGTCCCATGCCAGATGTTTTACTAATATTACAAATTAGTGTATCATTGTTAGCTAAATTTAAAAGCAATCGAAAAGTAGAGTTAGCTGTTCATCTTTTTGAAAGTACCATAACAATAACACCTGAAGAAACAATAGCCAAAGCTATTTTTTCTGTTGTCAATGTTTGGTAAGTAACAGCTTCAATAAAAAACCCTTTTGAGTATAGCATTATAAAATACATTTTGTTCGTGCAGCAATTTGGGTTCGTTTTTGCGAACATGTTTTGACAAGTTTTCATTGTTGTAAGGAGTTTCTTTTAATAGTTCTTGTTAAAAACCATTAACTTCAGAACAATTGGTTTGAGGAAGACCATACTCATTCCCTTCATTTCCTTTCACAGAAATAACTTTATCTTCAGTTACAATTATTGTAGACTGCATCAATTGATTCAATATTCCTGCCAGAATATTTCAGCTGAATGTGATATTTAGAATCTTCTGCTAGATGATTTCTGTATTTTAGCCATAGTGATGCTGGATCTTCTAAATCACAGTTTTGCAATTAGATCATGTCTATTGGTGTAGAACTGCCCTGGAAAAAGCTCTGCTTGGATTTCATCCCATTTATGATTGCAAGTGAAAGTGATGGGAAGATCAGGATGTCATACATAAGTCATAACAACTTGTATCCTCTCTAGGGCTTCTTGTAAAACAAGAAGGGAGAATACAAAGTCTTCCAAGTTCTGTCTCTGCAATATTGTTATTAACACCATCTTGTTGCATCTATGATAAACATTATCTGTCAAATAGCTACTTGTGAGAAAGAGAAGAAGAAAGGGGAAACAGGAGGAAAGAGTGAGAACAACAACAAAAAGAAAAGGTGGGAAAGTACAGTGAGAGAGAATGAGATGCAAATAGAAAAAAAAAATGGGAGGAGTACAGAAAATAGAGAACCGCTAAGTTATGGGGACATAAACACACAAACACCGGTTGTCGAGTGTGGGGGAGGGGTAAACACAGACACAAAGATACACACACACACACACACACACATACAGGCTTCTTTCACTTTCCGTCCACTAACTCCACTTATAAGGCTTTGATCGGCTCGAGGCTATAGTTGAAGACACTTACCCAAGGTACCACTTAATGGGACTGAACCCAAAACTATGTGCTTGGGAAACAAATTTCTTACTGCACAGCCACACCTGCACCTAAAAATTTGTAAGAATTTCTCATTGCAGTCACATTTCTTTCCAAGATAAACTATCGCGCAACTCATTCATGTATTGTTGCGTGTATAACATAACAATTATGAAAGCAATAGCATTTTAGTGAGACTGGAAAAACAAACAGCTGTGATATCTTATTCAAAATCCGACGATTTTGCGTATTACGTACATATAATGGCAGATTACAAAGTGACCGCAAAGAAACTACCAAACCATTAAACTAGTGGTTCTTTACTGGGGTCCACACAAGCAAAATAGTAAATTGGAGATCCACAGTAGTATTTTAAGAGCTCGTGTAAAAATGTTACCTTGGATGTATTTATTGCAAGACACAGCTAGGTTTCTTTCTCTAACGTTTTACAAAGTTCAACCTACACAAGTGAACGTGTGAAAAGCAAAATAGGAATTTTGAAAGAGTTGTCTATAAAACTATTTTTTAAAAACCATATGGCTAAGGAGATCCACCATAGTGAAATAGAAATCAAAGGGGGTCTATCGGCAAAATATGGTTGAGCACCACTGCTCTACTGGAAAGGAAGTGCCGCCACACTGGACTACCCGAGATATACACAGAACAACGAAACTGTACAACACACATCGTGCAGTGTCTAAGCATTGTTGAGTTTCAGAGTTGAAAACATCGGGATGAACTCAGTGGAAACGTCATTAGTCATAGGTGTGCCTGATCAACAATCTCCTAAGGCGAAACAATGACAGTAAAAGTAGTAACAGTAATAGTAACAGCAGCAACAATAACAACAACAACAACAACAACCTAACTATTGTATGAAAGTATGGCTGAGTAGTTTAGAAGTTCACTTCTCAGTAACTCAGTTCTGGATTCGATCCACAGGGTGGCAACCTTGATGAATGTTTTTGCCATAGTTTTGAGCTGACTGGTACCTTGGGAGTGAAACTGGAGTAGACGGAAATTGTGCGAAGCCCATCGAACAGACTGTACTCTTTATTCAAAGGTACACTCATGTAATATGGTGTAACGCTGATTTCGTGTGGGAATTGCGTTAAGGACATGTGTCCTTGGAATACTCAGCCACTTACAAGTTAATTCAATGATTCAGATGTTTAGTCAATCGAACAACTGAAAGCTCATCGTTGCAAACCTAAGCACAGCTGAAAAAGTAGGGATCCACTTTGTGAAAAGCAGAAAAGACATCCTTGAGTCAAAAACAGTAGAGAAGAGTAGGGAAGGAAGGGTGTAAGGAAGCAAAGAAGTAAAGAAGAAGTATACAATAGCTTGGGTACAGGGATAGCTAATAATAATAAATGAACAGCATTTGAAATTGAATATTTAACATTGCATAAGTTTCTGACTGTGCTGTTCTGGAATAATGTATTTATAGATTAATCGTCAACTTCCACGACCCGTGGAAATTTCACAGTTATTTTACAAACCATAAAATGTTCGGAAGTGTATAAGAAACCATAGAATTTATACTTTCATTTGAAATTGTATTTCATTTAAAAGATCTGCTTCTTTAAATGGTGACAAAGTCTTAGAATAACTTTAATATTCTATTTCTTCGTCCATGTGGTCATTGATTCTATTATTTCTCTTCTAAATTAGACAAGTATTAAAATAACATTTCTAGATACTCATGCGTTTAAATCGCTCTGCACTGAGGTCTTTAAAAAATGGTCAAAATGGATTTTCTTGGTGGCCTTTGAACCCATCATGAAGGATGCGTTACCTAGCTGAACGCCTTGTCCTTACCAGATCCTTGTTTCTGAAATACACATTATCCAGACGCCATCCAGAATGATGCTGCCCTGAAAAATATTCTTCCAGCTTTTATTTTCTACTTATTGCATGTCTTGTCTTAGCAGAAAGACTGGCTAAAAATAGTAAGATCACTCAAAGACTTCACAGAGCTATTGACCTTCTTCCATTTTCAGGATACAAGGTCTCACACCTCTTGTTTTTGGTTATTTCCAATGAGATAGATATTCAAAGGTATCTGTTGTGGTGGGGAGTCAAGGATTAGCTTCAAGTGTTGATAGAGTTATTTTTTGGTTACAGGTATCTTCATTAAGATATCCTAAGCCAGAGGCTATTTGTTCTCTCATTCATCAGTTCTTCCTCTCATTATGAGCTTTGATGGGGTACGTTGCAGAAGCACCAGGCCTAATTCTTCCTAGCTGGTGCTTATGAGGCAGGTTTTTTTCTTGGCACACCTGTTTGATTCACCGGGACTCTTTGTTTTCTTCTACTCTGCAGGCAATCCTCAGTTTTCAATCGGCGAAAAGAGCAGCATTGACATCATTGCCCCACTACTGATTCTTGGGGTTTGTGGAGCAGCAATGGCAGTGTATTGTGTTCGACAGAACCAAAATGGCCAAGGTACAGCCTGACAAAATGTTGTGTTTCCTATGGGTAACATGCCTTACAGGCTGTGCTGCTAGTGGAAAAATGCATACAGGGTTTTCTTTCTGTATCTCACTTCCATAACATTGTTTATGAGGTTGCTAAATGATATTCACTGTGAGGGGGAGGCTGGGCTAACAGCTGGTACGAACTCCACCTCTGCCTTTGGTGCCACGGCATAGTTCCCGGTCAGCTGGGTTTATTATGAAAAATAAGCACTGAATGAATTTCCTCACTGCTACAGTAATACAGCCAAGCAATTGCACTGCTCAGCCTTACCTCAAAGGGATGCAGTTCCTTGGAGCAGTCTCAGACTGCAACATTGCTGTGCAAGTTCCCCTGCAGAGACACATCCCAGCCCAGGAGACTGCTGAACATCCAGGTGTGGGCTGACGGGTCCTTTAGGTGGATGGTTCCCACTCACAGCTCTGCCCACTAAAGAGCCAATTTTAATTTAAGAAAGAGCGTTTTCCTAAATACGTCCAAGGGGGGGAGTTGGTTTCGCAAACTAATATGCGTGGAAAGGGCTAGGATAGGCTCTATGGAGTAAATTGGGAGTCACGCAAATAAAATCTTCTGGAAATATCTGCCTTCCTCTGTATCGCCCTCTGCTCTTGTCTCCTCCCTCACCACACAGAATACTGCGGTATTCTTAAAGTGAGATAGTATTAAACTACCTCTTACTTCAGAAGTAACTGTGCTACAACAGAGTCTAGAACTTGGGATGCACCTGTGCTGTCGCATGGCAAAGTATCACACCTGCCATACCTGGTGGGGTTTTGTGGAGAAAACACAAGGCCTGTGGATCTGTTTGCGATGGATACCAGTGAGTTGCTCAGGAATTCCAGATAAATATAACTTAGGAAAAAAACAACTGCAGGTCTGTTAGTTTTAATTTGTCCAAGTAAATCCTTGCTAATGCTGGTACTTTTTTGCTATTGTTTTCCTAGGACCTGTCATAGTGCTCCATCAGATTTATAATGGTAAGATTTGACTTTTGGGGATTCATTATGGTAAATGATGAAGTCACAACACTACAATGGCAGGAGGGTGTTCAGTGGCGGACTAGATGTGTTTACCGGGACCATGTTCAGTCGATGCCCATTTCCTCCCTGCATCAGGTCTGAGTCAATAGATTTTAGCCCCTGTGTGACTTTGCGGTGGTTCCAGTACTTGTGTGTTGCTCATTTAGACACTTCTGCAGACACCTTTTGACCCTGACATACAGCTTCCCCCCTATATCCTGTAGCCCACTTGGCTCCAGGGTTTATGGGACCTTGTGTAATGCCAGCAGCTGAGACAGCTCCTCTCAGTTACTGAACTAGTCCATCCTTTAGAAACAAACATTAGTTGTTTCTTTCTAAGAGTCTAAGAATTGTATTTCTAAGTCTGAATTTGTTTAAGGTTAACTTGTTGGTTAGAAGTTAGTTAAAGCCTAAGATTTTTATCTTGTGCTCCATTTCTAGTGAATGGAGAGAAATAGCTGTCTTGAGGAGGTGATTCATCTCACCTTAAAATGGTTCTAAGATGAAACAGATGAATTACCTTGTGAAGGTGTGCCTATTCCTCTCTGGTGACTCTAAAGGAAACCAATGGGAACAAGCGGAGACGTTTGAGCATTGAAAGTTAGATAAAACGCAAGGCTATCTGTGAAAAATCGGAGTTGCACAAGTGCTTGCAACCCCCAGTAAAGATAACACAATGCTAGCCTCGCTGCAGTTAGTTATATTAAGACATATTAACAGATATATTGGTATGATAGGTAAAAAATGTGCTGCTAGTGGCTCCTCTGAGGTCCTGCCCTGTGGCGTAACGCTAAGTGGTGTTTCAGGCCTGTCCTAGAGCCCTTCTAAGGCAAAGGCTGATGGGCCACAGCAACCAGGGCAGGGTTTCAGCAGAGACACCATGAACTCGTTGGGCAATGAAGCTCCAATCCTTTCACCCTTCAGAGCAAGAGGTGGTCCAGTAGAAGGAGGGTCAGGAGAGCTGCCATGAGGACTTCACGCTCCAGATTTCCAAGCCTAAATACAGGCAACTGGTTTATAATTCTTACTGAATTCAGCCTGTGCCTTTGGTGGCCTCACAGATATTTTTCCTTCAATTCTGCAGCTGTTAGAAAAACCAAAGGGGCTCCTGACACAGAAGACATCATACCTCTTTGAAAAACATCTGAAAATGAGAAAATTAGGCCTCTATGTCAGCAGCATACTCCTCAGTAATGATGTACAGCATTCAGCTGAAGAAACAGAGCGTGTTTTATAGGAGACCTCATGGCAGTTCTCACAAATCTACCTTCATGAAATCCATGCGTTCGCTGAGGTCTGTGATTGCCACAGTCGTCCAGCTCCAGACCTCTGCGAGCCACATGAGAAGCTCCCTGGATCTCCTATCCTCTCCTGGTGCTTCGCTGAGGACAGCAGTCATCGCAAGATGTGTAGCTCACTCAGCAGCACAGGTTTAAACCAGCTGAATTCTCTCAATGGTTTTCATGACTGAAACTACCTGTTCATCTGAAATTCTTCAGAGAACTGTATCTGTGCTCAGGAAGGATGTGTTGAACCCTGAGACAGATGCTCTCTGCATGTCTTCCATTTCCTAACGTGATAGCATGCCCATAGGTCTTTATTTTTTTAACTCTCAGGTGGTGTCTAGATCAAAGAAAGGATTTTGTACAGGTGACTGGTTTGTTGAATTAGAGGGCTTTGGCCTTTTGAACGGACATGTGATTTTGCAACCACCTGCAGGCTGAGGACATCTCCTCGGTGTGCTCATTCCTGTGCAAGGGTGGAAAGGAGGGCTATATCCAGCTCCCTCAGAAATGGCATTGGGTCATGGAGGCCATAGCACCTTCCCAGGCTGAACAGAAGTATGATATCAATCTCCCTGACAAGTCAGGTCATAATATTGGCAATTTTAGTGTAGGACACGTTCAACAGTAACTCCAGTGGATAGGGAAGCATATTGATGCACGTGCTCTGTTTCCATATCAGAAAAGACTACAATATTTCCGCATCTGAAGACAGATTTTGGGTATCCTGCATGCAGACAGATGTGATGAATACTGCACTTCAGGGATCCCCATTTGTTAGTTCACAGGTGGTATGTCATCTTCAAATGATTTCTCATTCACGCTTGATTTGAATAAATCCTCAAAAGTTTGCTTTAGACCTAATCCAGTATCAGGCTTTTGAGCAAAAATCAGCAGCAGCACAACTGGAAAAGCAGATCCATGAAACGGGATGAATACTTGCTGAGTCATTTTTACATGGTTTAATTACCCATAAACCTGTAGCTGAAGCTTCCAGCGGGAAATCTCAATGGATGTAGGATGTCGTGTGACTCTTGAAATTTGCTACAATCAAATCTAAAGAGAAAAGTTCATAATGAAAGACAACCAAAAAAATGTTATTAATTAATTTCAGAAATACAGAAAAGCCTCTGTGCTTCAATTTGGCTCTTGTTTGGCACAGGAGACTAGTGCTGTTACAGGTTTGGGTTTTTTCCCTTCCCCAGTGGGGGCTTTACACTCATGCTGATCTAAGATACCCTTTTAATTGAATTCTCAGCTTATTTGTTGGACTTTGTCTTTTCAATTTGAATGTGGTGGAATGCAGTCAAAACTACATGAAGAGATGTCAATCCCCAGATCTTCAGAGGCTTTTAAGTATTTACCGAGTGTGTTATGTTGACTGATCCAGTTGTGAACTCTGTTATACCGTGATGAATGTTATAATATGTTTATTCAATACGCCAAAGCTAAGGCTACCTGTGAAGAGTCCAGGCTGTGCAAGGATTTAAAGATAGAAGGAAAAAGACTTCTCCCCTTTATATAGCACCTTAGCACAATTGCAGTTCCTGTTTTTTCCCAGAACAGGACTGCTGTAAGCTTTCAACAGAGTAGAGCTGTGTCTGAAAGGAGTGAGGAAGAGATTTGTTTGGGATAAAACCCATCTTTTTTTGAGGAAATAATACATCTGCCGCTATAGCCTGGGAAAGGAGCACTCAAATCGGGTATGGGTCTTTCACTTTTTGACCCCACTGCAGCTATCACAGAGAGTGCTTTTGCTTCTGTTCCCCTCTGCTGTAAGTCACTGCTCTGGGCGCCTTTGAGGAAGTGCCAAGTCTTCCAGTTTACACAGTCAAGCTGTATACTGTGCTTCCGGACATTTCCAGGGATGTATACATTATTTTCCTATACCTAGAAAAATGCAGTCTTAAAATTGAAAGCCATAGCAGTTCTTTTATATGGTCTTCTACTGAGAAAAACAAATGTGTCTATGTATAAATGTGGAAAAATCTGTGTGTATGTGTATATATGGTGTTTAAATTGATGCCTGACACTGGGTGGTTTTGGTACAAACTTGGATTTTGAGTTCTTTGAAAAGGGACAAAGTGATATTTGAGAATTCACATTGTATTAACTTGAGGGATTCAGGTTTAATGAGATGCAGTTTTGATTTCTAGTCTTTAACACCAGCTGGGGCCAGAGAGCTGGACATGTTTTGAGAAGAAAGGTTGCATGTACACCTCTGCCCCGTGACAGTTGTTTAGCTAAATTAGTCGCAAGATCCAAGTCACAGGCCAATCTTTACGGCTCACTCAGGCACATTTTCCTTTACATCTCTTCTTTCTATTGATTATTATGCAGATTGTGATATTCAGAGGCATCACTACCAACTGTTTCACTTTGCCCCTCCTGAGTTCTGTTGTGCTGGTAGACACGAATCATCCCACATCTCAGGAAAAACTGAAGATCTACAGCTTTAAAGCTCTACTGTGTTTCTTCTAAGCAACTGCATTGTGTTTGTCCTGGTTTCAGCTGGGATAGAGTTAACTGTCTTCCTAGTAGCTGGTACAGTGCTGTGTTTTGAGTTCAGTATGTGAAGAATGTTGATAACACTGATGTTTTCAGTTGTTGCTCAGTAGTGTTTAGACTATAG
>JAOQGO010003811.1:128475742-128487737 GCA_027568975.1 Octopus mimus
GTTGTTATTGTCAGTGTTGTTGTTATTGTTATTATTATTATTATTATTATTATTATTATTATTATTATTATTATTATTATTGTTGTTGTTATTATCATTATTATTATTATTATTATTATTATTATTATTATTATTATTATTATAGACCATTCATGATAGTGTTTCAGAAGTCTTAGATTTCTATTCCGTTAGATTTCTGTTTAGGTTTAGGAAATACTGGCCAGTTTTAAGTAACTGCAGAGATTCTAAAGATGTCAACTAAGTTCCACATTAGAGTACTGCTCGCATCTTATGGGAGGGTTTGCTGCTATACGCACACACTCACACAGAAATACACACATATGCACACAACAAATATACAGCACACACGCATACGTACACACTACGCAGCATATATTCTCTACCACACACAAAAGCAGTCCGTCTGGCCGAATAACAAATATTGCTTCAGAAAGACATTCCCCAATTGACCACATCCTCTCCAAAAATCCAGAGATCAACATCTCTACTATAATAAAATAGATTATTTATTAGTTCAGGCTCTGTAACTGTTACTAAAGAAAGCAATTGTTAAAGTCTTCACTGACTATAAAGTTCGTATAAATTTCAATTTTGAGAAATGTATCAGAATGTCTTTCCTAGATTTCTTTCATTGATGAAGATTTCTGCTTCCAGATTCAATCACAAAACTAAGATTTTTTCCCTGTCACATCTTACGTTGCCAGATAGAGGTTTTTAATTTTTTTTATTTAACTCTGGAAATATAAAAGATGCCAAAATTATTTGCTAGTCAACTTTCTACAGACATATCAGTAAAAATATTTTTTCCAAATTACAGGTTTAATCAAGTGTCACCAAAAATGACAATATCCTTTCATATTTGTTGAAGGAATCAAAAGCTGAATAGGAAAAGTGATTATAATTTACTTAATTGCACCAAATATACATTTGTCTGATTTTCTTTCATATCAAGTATTTCTCCCGAATTGCGTTCTTCATAACTTCCAGATACTTTTTAATGAAACTTTCTTCAAATTAATTTCAGATGACGTCGATTGCGATTATACTGGAAGTCGTTTTGATGATGTAGAATTCAATTATGTTTGAAAAATACTTTACGAGGCCCATTCCACCTTCTGGAATTTCTAAATGTGCATCTTTTTCATAAAAGGAAAAAAAAATCAGAGATACTGTTTTAATTGAAAATTAGAAAATTATCAGAAGTGAATTTGTTGAAACGGTTATTTGTTATGCTACAGGATTTAGAACATACCCACGTGATCTCTGGATACATGTTCTTTCTAGCATACTAAATGACCACATAGAGGATGAGCTACTATTGCGTTTTTGTTTAAAAGAGAGATTAATATGGGGTAGTTTAGTCTACATAATACCTGATATCTTCATGAAATCCAATATTGTCATGATGAGTGCTTGGTGTTTTTCCGAATTTGATTACTGAGCAAGTAAGTAAATTTAGATTAATAAAGGAAACAAAGGAATATTAGCCATAATATACCAAAAAGATTACACAAATTGGGAATCAATTGGGTGAACATTATTTACTACCTAGTAGTGGTGGTGGTGGTCGTAGAAGTAGTAGTAGTAGTAGTAGTAGTAGTAGTAGTAGTAGTAGTAGTAGTAGAGACGGAGTCACTACTGACAATACTCTTTTCCTCTACTTTTACTTAATTGCAAAGATATAAATCAATTCTACTTAAACACACGTGATAGATTATCCTCCCTCCTTTTTCTCATGTCATCATTACAGGGTGTCACTTAAAAATTCTATTCTATAATATTTATCCCGTTACTCTTCACATCAAAGTGACAATATTCTGGAATTCTTTCCTCGACCATGTTTTTCCTGCATCGATCTGACCAGCCTGTGAAAACCCCACAGGCTGAGAGATGCTGTTTCTCTGTATTTGAACAGTTTATAAAAGAAAATATAAATTGAAATGCTTACCTGAAACAAACATGAATTATTATTGTAAGAATGAGAAAGGCAAGTGATATTCCACAGCCAATGTTAGATATAATAGAAAAGGCATTTTCCCTTTCTCCTTCATACTGGTAGATATCCTACAATAGAAACAAACAAACAAGGATTTAGCTCCTCCTTCACCTCCTGCCTTATATGTTAGTTAACACTCATATAACGAGTGTGTATAATACTGGTGTAGAAGGTGACAACTATTGTATGCTGCATCAATAATGTCCCAGGCAACGCTGACACTTACAGAAACAGCATCAATGACCTGACTATTTAATTTTATTTTCTTATTGACTAATTAACGTCTTTTCGATTTCAGTTGATGGCAAAACTAAGATGGAGTGAACTACCATGTTCATTTACTTCAGATTTTCCTCTAGGCTGAAATATTTACCATGGAGAGGGAATTGTTATATTGTTGTAGATAGCAGAGGTACTTTTTAACTGACAGTTATTTGGTTACATTTGTATTATTGACATGAATGTCTCAGGTGAACAAAGGCCATGCACGAAAGGAGAGATCTTGTAACAAAATCATGAAGAGACAAAATGTTTAACGTCTGAATAGCAAGCATGTCTCAACACAAATGAAATTTTTTAATTCAAGAGAGATGATTCTGATGATCTCTTTCCCATTTACATCAACACTGGGGGAATTACTATGCATTACATTGAGAATGGTAGTTTCGTACATCTTAAAGGATCCATCCAGACTATAAACTATAAAGAACAGCAATGACAAGTACAACAGTGACTTTTTACAATGTATTTACCAAGATACTCTGCATCACAAAGTGTTGTGGATATGTTATGCAACTCTTTAAAATCAGTAATGTAGAGATACAACTGCCAAATTACGGGTAATTAATATTTTGTCAAAATATTACCAACCATTAATACAGCAAAACTTGTAAGATAGTCACAGGAACAAACTACTTCCTTTCCAGGTACATATTTGGATATATGACAGCCTTTCGTCGACCAACGGGGACGCAGTCCTGGGATTTCATCCCAGTAAACACATTGTAGGTTGCTGGCATTCTGAAACGAATTAAACACTGATAATTTGATCAAATTACTTTGTAATTAGAATATAATGTGACTCGTTTGACTTACATAACACCAAACAAACCATGGTCACCAATGTTTGTGTTGTGTCTTGTCGACACTGCTGTGTTCTTCTTGAACCCACTGTATATGCCACTTTATAACGTGGACTTACAACAAGGTTATAACAATATAAATATAAATCAGAAACAACAGATAACAAACAATATTTCTTTTCAACGACGTCTACGACTGTCTTCACAAGCGCCTGCGCACACCACACTGTTATTCATTATTTTGCATCCCGGCCTTAACATAGAGGGGACAGCGCAAGGACAGACAGAACACCACAGTGGGGACAAAAATCATAAAACGAATGAAAAATGAAGATGTATAAAAATGATAAAATGAATGATGATGGAACGGCTGCATTGAGCCTCACTCTTAAGCAGTACCATTTCACAGTTATTATACAATTTAATAAATCTTTCTTACACGCTTTTTCTTTTTAGTGGCGTTCTTTTTTAAATCGTTTTAAAAGTCTATTTTCCTCTTTTTAAATAAAAAAAATTACTTACTTTGCTCTTTTTCAAATGTTCATGAGTGGTTTCAAATCTTCAAACTCCAAAACCGGTGGTAATTCGTCGAACTCAATTTCTACACCCAACGAGTCTATACTACTTCCAAACAGTTCTTTTAATTTTTCAAATTCCTCCTTATCGATAATTATTCCTTTGTTTTTTTTTTCCGAATATTTCTCCAGAGGTAGCCTTACTACTATGATCGAGTTAAACTTTGTAATCTTCCGCTCTATTGACGTAATTTTGGCATACGTGACCCTATTCCACGTGATTTTTTTTCTTCTTATCCTCCGTTTGCTTCGGCTCCGAAACTGGGCTGTCCGGGCGTATCATTCCATTTGGTTTCACTCTATGTACATCAAAATAATCTACAATACTGGAGCCTTCCACATCGTGTTGTAATGATGTTTCTGCCTAAGCACCACATTTCATTATTGATTCTGCTGATGTCTCGCACCTGTTCCTTTTCTCCTCAATCTCAATATCCTTCATATTTCTTTTTTTTTTTGCCTCTCTGGTGGAGAGCTCACCCGTTCTGTCCTTTTCCTCTTATTCACAACTGTGAAGGATTCCTCCACTCGACATTTCTCTGTTATTGGTACTACCACTTCGGTACTCTATTATTCATTTTTATGCTCCTCCTCTTCGTTTTCTTTCTGGGAGCACCTTACTTTCTTGTGCCATTTTTGTACCGCATAGGAAGTATGCTGGTGCTTTTCCTTCTACTACTACTCAAAGTCTGATGTCTTCTGGGAGGATGATTTCCTCTGTGACTCCGTACAAATCTTTCAAACTCACATATACGCCATCTCAAGGCCATACCCCCCCCCCCCATCAATTAGCCTTTTTCGTTTTCGTAATCTTCACGATTCTTACTTCATCCTCCATTCCATTCATTGTTGCTGCCACCAACCATGCTTTCTTAATCTCGGGGTGTGTGTTGGGGGTACTCTGTCAATTTTTACTCTGGCGACGCGTTTGCCACAGTAAGTCGGAAGAGGTACCCATTCCAGTGTCTTTATCAGCACAGTGGAGTGGTTTATTGCGTCTTCTTCGTTGCCAAACCTTACATCCACTGTACCCTCCACGTGTATGAAATGTGTTCAGCCTCTTTACGTTCTCGAGGCACTCTTCTATTGGGGTAACCTCTATCTTGTTAGAGGACGTGGACAAGGTTCTGTACACCACCGTCCTTTTCGCCACATTCTTTATCAATTCTTCCGGAGGAGTCAGCCTTAAACTGGCTCCCTCTCTTTCAGTTAATTTACTTCCATCCTTCCACTTTTTGGGCTCTATTTTGCTTTCTCTTACTTCCAGGGCATTGGTAGATATTCCTTTAACAGTGGCAGAAGCGTAACTTCCAGCTGGTTCTATATCTCTTCTTTTTTTTTCTACTACATCCATAACTGGGGGAGGAAACAACATACAACCACAGGCAAAAACAGCAGAAATAGTTCAAAATTCAACAAAGTTAACAGATCCTAAGTTTACCCACACAGGGGAGACATTCAACAAGTATAACAAACAAACGACTTACTCCAGAATCACAAGTGATTTCACCACAAATGATACCAAAGCGAAAAAAGGACGCTGCACTGTCCCTCACTGACAGTGCACATGCGCCTTTATACGGTTTAGGACAGTTGATTTTCTATCCGATAGAGATATCAGGAGTTTACTACAACATCTCTCCTTTGTGAGTTTGAACTTCGTTAGAAGTCAATATTTTTCTTTTATTCATTATCTTTATTACCCCTACCCCCTTTTTTTCAATACCCGAGTAGAAATTGGAATATTCTATTCGTTTTGGGTTTACTAGCAAAAGTTCTGTCTGCTTTCTTTTCCGAGTCACTGTACTTGTTGGTTCGATTATTCCTTGAGGTATCGGAACGACCAAAATATCATAAAGAAATTCCATTGGCTTCTTGTTTAATTCTTTCTACTTTAAACCTTTTTCCGGTTGGTTTAGGGGCCTCTTGTGTTCCCTCGTATGACCTTTTACCATGTACGTTATTGTTCATAAACGTTTACTCGTTATACTTTCTTCCTAACTTTCCTTTCCATTTCTGTATATTTCAGAAAACCTTGTCATTGATTTTGAAGTATTTCATCTTATTTACGGTGTTTCCATATTATTTTCTTCCCGGTAGTAATTTGTTAAACACTTACCTCATTTTCCTGGCGACATATCTGATGTGGGGTTGGGGTTAGGTGCTATTCGGTAGACACTTAAGAATTGCATCAATGCAGTATAAGCTAGCAGTTAATTTCTAGATCTTTCAACGCCCTCTTAAACGTATCTACGAAACGTTCCGCTATTCTATTCGATCTCGGTTGGTATGGCGGAGTAGTAATATGCTTCAATGGATGCATTTTGCAAGAGTTTTAAAATTCCTTTGACGTGAACTGTGTTCCGTTATCATACACTATAATGTTTGGGACGCCATATCGCGCAAAAAGTTCGTCCAGAAATTCCATCGTCACTTTGGAGGTTGGCTTCCCACGTTTACATGTTTCTGGCCATTTCGTGTAACTATCCACGACTATTAGATAATACCCTCTATTTAATGGTCTTCAGAGGTCTATGTGTAATCTTGACCAAAGAACGTCCAGTATTGGGCCAAGGTTCAATTTTTACAGATGGTGCCTTTGCTGCCAGAGCACAACCCCAGCAGGCCTTCACCAATTTTTTAAATATCCCGACCCATATTCGGTCAGTAAACACAGCTTCTTATCAATGCTCTCGCAATTCATGGGTATCCCATGTGGAATTCTCTCAACATACGGTTTTGCAAAGAAGCAGCTATTACAACACTCTGAGCGTACATAAGTACGTCGTCACAAATCGACTGCCATTTCAAAACCCTTACGCTCGGTTACATGAGTTCTTGCATTTGTTTTCAACTTTTTTCCTTTTTAATATGAACGCATCCTTCACTGACTTAATTTTTATTTCTTCTAAAATGACAGGTAGTTCGCGTACGACACTGCAGAGTATATTTTCTATTTCGATTTCAGCTTTTAATGCCACTATTACCGTGTCCCCTAACAATTCATTCTATTTAGGAATCAATCTTAACAGCCCATCCGCATGGTAATTCGTCGAATTCAATTTCGACCCATAAAGTGTCTATACTACTTCTGAACAGTTCTTTCAATTTCTCATGTCTTTCCTTGTTAATAATTATTGCCTTGGTGTGTTCTGAATACTTCTCCGGTGGCAACCTTACTCTTATGATCGATTTAAACACCGTGATCTCTGCTCGATTGCCGTAATTGTGGCGTATGTGACCATATGCCACTTGTGTGTTTCTCTTTGCTTCATCGACGGACCTGGGCTGTCCGAGCGAGTCATTCCACTTCGTTCCTCTCTTGGTGCACTAAAATAATTTTCAATGTCTAAACCTTCAACATTGTATTGCAATGATGATGTTTCTCCTTCCACTCTACCTTCTATTGTTGAGTTTGCTGGTGTATCGAACCTGTTTCTTTTCTCCTTCATCCTTTTCTAGCTCTCTGGTTGAGAGCTCATCCGCCCTTTTCCCGATAGTGAATGATTCCTCCACTCTATTTTTCTCTCTTTCCGGCACCACCACTTCAGTACTCTGTTGTGTCTGCTCCTCCTCTTTGCTTTCTTTCTGGGGGCACCCTGCTTTCATGTGCCCGTTTTGTTCACATAAGAAACATGCTGGTGGTCTACTTTCCACCAACACTTTCAGTCTAACATCTTCTGGTTGAATGATCTCCTCTCTTATCTCGTACAATTCTTCGAGGCTCACCTGTATGGCCACCTCGAGGCCATAACTCCAAATATTTACCTTTTGGGTTCTCGTAATCTTTAAGATTTTCACTTCATCCTCCATTCTATGCATGACTGCTGCCACCAGCCATATTTCCTTAATCTCGGGGAGTACTCTGCAAATTTTTACTCTGGCGACGCGTTTGCCACAGTAAATAGGCAGATGTACCTACCCCTGTGTTCTTATCGGCACGGTGGAGTGGTTTATCGTGTCCACTTTGTTGCCAAACCTTACTTCCACTGTGCCATCCTTCCACGCGTATTAAACTTGGTAAGCCGCTTTACGTCCTCGGGGAACTCCTCTATTGCCTCTATTGGAGCAACCACTATTTTGTTAGAGGACGTGGATACCGTTCTGTAAACCACTATCCTCTTCGTCACGTTATTAGTGAGTTTTTCCGGTGGAGTCAGCCTCAAACTGGCTCCTTCCCTTTCTATCAATTTACTGCCCTCCTTCCACTTTCTGGGCTCTATCTTAATGTCTCTTACTTCTTGGGCGTTGGTAGATAATCCTTTAATCATGGCTGATGCGTAACGTCCAGCTGGTTCATGTTCCATCTTTCCTCTCTTCTCCACTTCCCTCATAAATGGGGAAGAAAACAAATGCAAAAACAGGCAAGAGCAGCCACAATAGTTCAAAATTCAAAAACGTCAACAGATCCTAGGTTCACCCACACAGGGGAGACATTCAACAATCCCACAACAGCAAACGACTTCAGAATGACAAGTGATTTAGCCAAAAATTACTACCAACGCGAAAAAAAATAAAACACGGCACACTGATTTTCTTTATTTGATACTCAAGCCTTAATATACAGGGGAACGCACAAAAACAGACAAAACACCACAGTGGGGAGAAAAACATAAAACGAATGCAAAATGAAGATGTATATAAAAATGATAAAATTAATGATGACAGAATGGCTGCATTGAGCCCATTCACAAGCAGTACCATTTAACAGTTAGATTATACAATTAAATACACCGTTCTTATACTCACTCTTATTTTCTTTTTGCATCGTTCTCTCTTTTTTTTTAAAAAAACAATTTAAAAGTCTATTTTTCCTCTTTGTTTTCAGCAGATTTTACTTATTTGCTTTTTTTAAACGTTCATTAATGGTTTTAGATCTTCGAAATCCACGACTGGTGCTAGTTCCTCAAACTCGATTTCAACCCTCAACGGGTCTATTCTACTTCCAAAGGGTTCCATCAAATTTTCAAATCTCTCTCTACCTCTGATAATTCCTTTAGTCTTTTCCGGGTATTTTTCTGGAAGCAGCCTTACTCTTATTACTGATTTATACTTTATAATCTTGTTCTCAATTGCTGTACTTTTGGTATAGTGACCATATACCATATGTATGTTTTCCGTTACACCTCCGCTTGCTTCAACTGCAGATCTAGGCTGTCCGAGCGTGTAGAAAAATCATAATCAAAATCATTAACGCTGCCATCTTCCACATCCCGTTCTAATACTGTTTCTGCCTCTGTGCCGTCTTCCATTATTAATTCTGCTGGTGTCTTGCACCTGTTTCTCTTTTCCTCCATCTCAATCTCTTTCAACCTTTTTGGCTGTCTGGACGAGAGCTCACCCGTTCTATTCTTTTCCTCCTGCTTACGACTGTGACAGATTCCTCCGCTCTATCCTTCTGTATTACTGGTACTACCTCTTCGGTACTATTTTCTTCTCTTCGTTTTCCTGCCCATGGATCCTTTGTGCCACATTGGAAGCATGTTGGCGGTCTTCCTTCTAATACTACTCGGAGTCTGGTGTCTTCCGGGAGTATGAGTTCCTCTGTGATGCCATACAGGTATTTTAAACTCAGCTGTATGGTCATCTTGAGGCCATATCCCCAACAATTGACCTTTTAGTCCTCATTATCTTGAGGATTTTCCCCTCATCCTCCATACCGTGCATTGTGGCTGTCACCAGCCACTTTGCCTTTATTTCGGAGGGAGGACTTTTCCAACTCTCACTCTGGCAACGCATTTGCCACAGTACGTCGGAAGAAGTACCCACTCCAGTGTCCTTATCGGTACAGTGGAATGGCTAATGGCATCTTCCTCGTTGCCAAACTTTTCCTCCACTGTGCCGTACTTCTTTCCACGTGTATAGAATGTGGTCAACTTCTTAACGCTTTCGAAGCACGCTATTGACTCTATCGTGGCTACCTCTATCTTGTTCGAGGATGTGGACAACGTCATATAAACCACCGTCCACTTCGCCACGTTGTTTATTAATTCTTCTAGAGGAGTCAGCCTTAGACTGGTGTTGGCATCTATTCCTTGTCTAGCTGCCGCTGCATAACTCTGTCCACTCTCCATCTCTCTTCCTTTCTCCACTTCTCCTATAGATGGGAGATAAACAGATTCAAAATATATGCAAACAAAACAGTGACGAAAATCCAACAATATTAACACTTTAACAAATCGTGTTAGACCCACAGAGGAGACCTTCAATAAATATATAAATAACAATGTATAACAATTCGAACTCACGTTAAAGAAAACATTACCAACACAAAAAAAAACACGGAGCACTGTCCCTCACTGGGAGTGCGCATGTGCCTTTATACGGTTTAGGACAGTTGACTTGTAATCCTACAGGAGTGTCAGGATTTCAGCACAATAGTTTGGTTGGTATTGACAGCCTGAACTCCATAACAATTGCTGTGACAGTTTAACTGGCCATTTAATCTTGGTTTCTTATAATTTACAGAGACTCGTCATAACGATGGCAGAAAAAGACATTGAATAGAGTAGTTCTAGAAACATTTAATGAAATATATAATGCCATATTGTACAAAGATGTGATATGTTTCACTATAGTTCTAATGGGTCAGGGATGGCATGAGCATAAACAGCAACATCATCAATAATAAATACACGATTATTACCTGATGTATTAAATTGAATGATATATCAACCGGTTCATCAAGGTTGCCTATTGGAATTGCAGGAAGATTGGCAGCAAGAACATGACTGTTGATTGTAGCATTTTGTTTGTTACTAGAGTTGCGTGTTAGCTGTAAAGAGAATTTGTTAAGTAAATGCAATATATTGCTAAAGCATGAAATGATCAAAAGTTAGAATTTCTGCAACTAGACATCTTTACTTTAGTCAACAGAACAACTTAACAAAATATAAACTGGTTTCAAACTTTGGCACAAGGCCTCGCGAGTTTGCGGGTGCGGTAAGTCTATTTCATCGACCCCAGTACTTAACTGGTACCCATTTTATTCACTCCCAAAGAATGAAAATTGAACTCAGGACGTAAAGACTAATGAAATGATCAAGCATTGTACTCGGCGTGCTACCGATTCTGCCAGTTGGAAGCCTGATAATAGTACAATCTATATTTCAAAACATATTCCATGTCCATTCACACATGACGGTTGTACTTGTTCTAAGGTACGGATGATTTGTTTTAAATTGAATTTTTTTTTACGTTAGAGCTGCTGGTATTAAAGAAATGCTTTTGATAATCAACGAATCCTGTGTTCAATCTCACTGCTCAGCACCTTGAGTAAATAGATTTCTAACACAGACTCCCGTTGAGGAATTGTTCTGTAATCGAGTAGTGTTTCAAAAGGATGGAGTGATTTCATTCATATTTGGTCAACTCCTACAGAAATCAACAAATAATTAACATTTGATATTTATATTTTAACAAAGACTCTGATTCAACTCAAGATGTCTGAGGTATTCGCCACTCTGTAGCAGTCCAAGGAAGCTGGAACACCATTCTCTGATGACTCGTTGATGTTATTTCTCTGTTTTTAAAACACTAAGTTCCTTAAGAGAAGTCTATTTATGCATAATAAATGGTTCATACACATATACTTTCATATATAGATGTGTACACACACGTAAACATTGGCAGTTATGTTATATTAGTATTGTTTCTATTATTATCAAAAAGAGTATCAATGAATTCAAACATTCTCTTGTCAAAAAGAAGAGGAGAACTTTCCGTTTGTGTTCCATACCCTGTATAGCTTATCGTCCCGCATGGAGAAAAAGGTTATCCGTGAAATGGATGACCTTTCTTCGTCTTTAAGATGTTTCAATGAACCCTTTGGTAAGGAAATAGATGCCATTATCTTTACATCTGCTTCTTGTTGGTCGGGATTTGGTGAGTGATTTATCTGGTGGAGAAAATGAAAGATAAATTGAAATTGATAAAGAATAAATAACACAACTACAATTGTTACTGCTACTACTATTGTAACCTCTTCTTCCACAACCACTACAATACTACAACATTTCAAGTAACATAATATCTAAGACTACCTGTATCATATACTACCACTATCTCATACATAAACAATCAATGGAGCTTCTACGTCGGTCAACTAAACATTGATCTCTTCAGTGAATTTCTACTTTCTGTCACAATCTCATTCTTGTTCTCGGGGTCGCAGTGACATGAAATAGAAATATCTTGTACTAAGGCGTCGAGCTAGCAGAAGCGTTAGCGCGCCGGACGAAATGCTTAGCAGTATTTCGTCTGCCGTTACGTTCTGAGTTCAAATTCCGCCGAGGTCGACTTTGCCTTTCATCCTTTCGGGG
>JAOQGO010003811.1:154984038-154996002 GCA_027568975.1 Octopus mimus
CACAATAGCAATAAATTTGATAAAAGCAACATGAGATAACAAACCTCATCTCCCCAAGGATTATTTATCACATCCTTCTTTTGATAATAATATGCAGCACCAGCAACATGTGCAGCTGTTTGTACTAGTATACTGTAATGTTGAGGAGCTTTCTGGTCAAAATCATATATCAGATCTGTATCAGGATAAACCTGTGGATAAGAGAGCAAATGAAATTCAGAAATGAGATCAATATTTGGGTTAAAACTACTAGCATAAATATAAAGGAAAGTATACATGAAGTCAAGTTTTGAAATCGTAATATATGCCACTCACATGAAAAGATAATTATTTTGTTGCTAACAACAATAATTATTTCCTGATATTTTTTTAATCCATTCTTACATTGTTACAATGCTTTCAAAACAACCACATCCAATGAGATAGGACAAAGGATCAACCAATTCTAGGGGAACTTACAAGCATTCGAAAACAATATTTCACAGGTATAAATGTGTGTTTGAGAAGTTTGCTTCCCAACTAAAAGGCATCTTGATCAAGTGTCCACTAATATAGCCCCACACCAACTACAGCCTTCTGAGTGGACTTGATAGATAGAAACTGAAAGCCCATTATATATGTATGTAAATATGCGTGTGTTTGTATCCCCTTGTTTTGATATCATGTGGTAGAAGTAAGCTTTACTATCATTAATGTGATGTCATTCATTTCCAGTTTTCTGTGAAAATATGTCTGGCCATGGGGAAAACTACTTTACTGGGAAACAAATGAAAGTTGATGACACGATAGACATCCAGACATAGAAAACCTGCCACAATGAATTCCATCTGATCCATGCTAGCATGGAAAAGTGGACATTAAAATGATAATGATGATACATCATCATTATAGTCATCATTTACTGCTCATTTTTCATGCTAGCATTGGTTGGATGGTTCAACAGGAGCTGGCAGGTCAGAGGACTGCACCAAGCACCAATGTCTGCTTTGGCATACTGGATGCCCTTTCTAATGCCAACCAATTCACAGAGTATACATGGCACTGGTTCTAGTGTAGTCACCAAATAACTCAAGAGAAGACGCTTCAATCAAGAGAGGAGTAGTATTGAGGGAAATGGCCTTACTATAAGGTGAATGTAAGTGGTATGGGTAGGTGTGTATGTTTGCAGGAGAGTGAGAGGTGAGTGGCAGATGATTAGAGATGGGAAATGCAGTGAGTGGTGAACACAGGTGGTGAACATGGTCAACTGTAAATATTAGTTGGAAAGGAAGGCATTACTGGCTCCTTCTCTCGACTTGATTTTGAACATACAAGGGATTCATCTCCACAAATTTTACAGAAAAATGGCATACAGGGTCTATTTGTGCAATGTAATTCATTCTTACCCATCAGAACTATGATGGCCTACATTAGAAATACGATTAACAGAATATGCAAAAAGTGCAGAAAGGTAGGAAACAAAAGGACCAATAGCATGCAATTCCAAAATGTCCTAATGGAGAATGGTTATCCAAAACTCTTTTACCAAATGCCAGGACATCGCCAGTCAACCTAACAAAACTCACACATCCAGGAATAATGTGTTTGGTGAAAATACCATATTCGAACAAAGAAACTGCTTCAGTCTGCCATGGATCCATAGGGAGAAACTGAATATATGACTGGCACACTCCAGACTCTCTTTGATGAGGGTCCTAACTAAAAGCAGATCAAGACAAAACAGTGCCATAGGTACATTTCTCAACTGTCTGATCAATGATTAAAATATGTCTGCATTCCTACATGGTGTATAAAATCACAAGTAGTAAATGTAATGAATTCTACATCAGAAGTACCATCGGACAAATACACATTCATGGGTTACAATACTTTCAGAACACTCAGTAAGATAAGAGATCAAATAAGGCATCAACCAATTCTAGGGTACCTTACAAGCATTTGAAAAAAAAAATTTCATTGACACGGATATAGCTGTGTGATTAAGAAGTTTGCTTCCCAAATACATGATTTCAGTTTCAGACCCATTGCACTGCATGGAATCTTTAGTAAGTGTTAAAGGACACCTCTGTGCTAAAACTTCTGTCAAAAAGCACTGATGGAAATTCTACATTGAAAACTTCCAGGTTTAGCACTGAAACTACAGAATGAAACACTGGGAACTTGAGAATAAAAGAAGCCATCTTAATTAGCAAGATTAATCCACATATTAACAGTACTGAACAGCAGATGGGTTACTATTTCAATGATATCCTGCATACACAAAGCAATCCTTCATACATACACAACTAAAGATCAGAAAAGTCTGCTCACAACATCATTTTGCCAAAGATTTCCTGAAGAAGTTGTCCTAATCCTAAAATATTGAAATACAAGGTAAAAGTACAATCCATAACTTGTATTATTTCTGATAACTTGCATCGTTTTGGCTTTATAAAAGAAAAAGAATTTAAAATATATACATTACACAATGCTTCGTGCAAACTAAATATATAAATATATGAAGTTCATAACATAACCATTGTTTTTCCTATGTCATCTCTTTTTTTTATTACTGCTCTATACTCATCTAACACTTTGTTTTGAAATATATTAAGTTCTACACCAGGCTATTAGTCTCACAATACCTAAGCAAAGTGTGCGTGCGTGTGTGTATGCACATATGCATGTATGTCATCATCATTTAGTAGTCATCTTTCATGTTGGCATGAGTTGGATGGTTTGAGGGGCTGGTAAGTCTGAAGAGTACACCACATTCTATTACCTGCTTTGGCATGGTTTCTGTGGCTGGATGCCCTTCCTCACATCAACCACTCTACAGAGTGTACTGGGTGCAATTTATGTGGCACCAACTGCAGTGAGGTCACCAAGTAACTTGCAAGACATGACCCCCTCAACTAAGTGGGGGTAGTAGTATTGAGGTAGGAGGCTTTGTGTCAGGTAATATAAAATTAGAGTATGAACAGAAGATGAGAAATGAGTCTTGTAGAAGAGGATACACGGCTACCTCAGAGAGAGAGAGAGAGAGAGAGAGAGAGAGAGATGGTGAAGATGTAATGGGATCTACACTTAAGTTACAAGGAGGTATATATAAGTGGAACCAAGGATTGGATAGGGTGATAAGGTGGATTAATTCATAGGATTGCAAAAGGAGAGTGAGAGATGGAGAGGAGGGGGTACTGTAGTGAGCAGACACAGGTAGAGGGAGGGGGTGTTGGGAGAATATGTTATGAAGAAGAGACTCAACAGGGACATATTGTGTGCAAGTAGGTGTGAGAGAAAGTAAGAGATAGAGGAGGAGGGGAATACAACAAGTAATGAACATGGGTGGAGAGAGGGAGGAGGTATTAGGAAGATGGGTTGTGGAGGAGAGATTTATAAGGAGCAGATTGTATACATGGGGCATGGACATAACATGCTTAATGGCCTCAATTTTGCTTAGTTGGATGGATGTTCTCAAACACAGTAAATCACCAATCATATCAAATCTTTATCATTTCTGCTAGGCTCAACATCTGAAGATCATTTTTCACCACTCTTTCCAATATCTTTCTAGGTCTTCTTCTTCTAGAGGTGCCCTCCACATTTAGTGATTGGTACTTCTTTAAGCAGCTGTTTTCATCCATATGCACCATACCAGTGCAGTCTTCTCTGTTGTGCACTAAATCTGATGCCACTCATACCCAATTTACATATCAACACATTTACACTTTGTTGTACATGCACAGTGCCATTGCACATCTAGCAGAGCATGCTAGCTGCATCTCTTTGAAGCCTTCACATGTCCTTTGCATGCACAGCCCATGTTTCAATACCATGTAGCAGACCTGTTCATACAAAAGCATCAAAGTTCTCTGTTACTAGCAAAGGTAATAGCTTTCTGAACTCTAGTCAGCCAATTCTTATTCTAGAAACTATGCTTTCAGTGCATCCAGCTAATTTGGTCACCTACATTATAGAAAGTATAACCTATGTAATAGAAAGTATTTATTACCTCTAAGGATACCTTTGGGTATTTGAGAAAATTTATATCTTATGTGTTTATTGTTCTTGCACATCTACTACACACAAAGCCTACTTTCTCTGTAACCTTCCTGTGATTCTACAGCTAGAAATCTTATGCCAGTATGTAGTGAATTAGCTATATCTAATCATCACCATTATCAACAGCATCATCACTTACAGTTCCTTTTTCTATGCCTACATAGATATATGTCTTCACCAGAACATTGTTTCACTACTTGCTCCAATTCTTTGTCATTGAAGCAAGCTTGTTAAGCTCACAATCATACATACACCTATTAACCACATGGTTGGGAAGCCTTATTATGTGAAATCAGATTACGAAATAGAAATGTTTCAACATACGCCTACAGCATTTACTCATAGAGTGGGCATTATTCATTCATATAACTTGCTCTGGTTCTCTTTCCTAAACAAGCAAGTACACGTGATATTGTTACATGTCCTATGCAATGGAACATTGTGCAAGGTGATATCACATGACACAGTAATTGTTATTTCTTTATTGCCCACAAGGGGCTAAACACAGAGGGCACAAAGGGATTAAGTCGATTACATCGACCCCAGTGCGTAACTAGTACTTAATTTATCGACCCTGAAAGGATGAAAGGCAAAGTCAACCTCAGCGGAATTTGAACTCAGAACATAATGGCAGACGAAATACAGCTAAGCATTTCGCCCAGCATGCTAACGTTTCTGATGGCTCGCCACCTTATAATACTGACATTGTTTCATAATACTTACCCTGTCGTTACATTATGTATTACATTATTTTATACACCAATTACCAGTCCATTGAACCATAACATTTTATATTAACACTATTCTTTTGATTTACAATATTTCTTTCTCTCCTTCACCACAACACTGTGCTGTGCTACAACCCATCCATTTATCTTTTCCACCAACTATTCCTAAAAGGGTCATTAGGGTAGAGTTTTCAGTTATCTCCTTAATAGGGTCCTATTAGAACCAATTGTCATTGCACTTTCCTGTTGGATTCCCAAGTGTGACCAACTTAGACTCTGAATATTGTCCAACCATCTTGTTCTTAGTCAACCCCTAGATCTCCTGCTGGTTGGCTCATCTTGAAGACTCTGTCTAGTGATTCTTACCTGCAAAACTCTAATCACACGTCCATAGTACTCAATGCAGAGAAATAGTGGCTTGACCAGAAGAGACTCCATGATCTCCAAGCTTCCCACTCTGTCGAGTAATGTTACTATAGGGATCCTATGGAGGAACCCCTTTTCAGCCATTAGTATAACTACAACCCATCATATTAAACTGCATGACCCAATTTTCTGACAAACTTTATGCAAGAATTGCTCACCACTACAATGAGTGTTACAACTGGAAACTTACCTTTCGTACTTTCTCCGTATAATGCTTAACACAAAGATCAATAGGATCTATATCACCTTTTTTATAGTGATGATAAATGAATGGTTTAAATCCTTTTTCAAACATTCGAGGAGTACTGATAGTAATTAATGCGAAAGTATCATCATGGTATTTAAGTTTATAATTAGGTCCAACAAGATCATTGTACCATTTTACCTGCAAGAGAAAGAATAATCAAAAACAAAAGTAAGTAAATAAATACATTCATCATCATTATAGTTTTTAGGTTTACTTTTTCCATGCTGGCACTAGTTGGATGTGTTGTATTGTGGCAGTATTCAATGGTTGAGTACTCTTACTGACACCAACCCTTGTTGTTTTCAAGTAAGACACTTCATTTCCACTGGTCTTTGCATATTGAAACTGTTGTTGAGTTGTGGAATGGACAAACACAACTACTGACTAAAAAAAGTGTTGATACACAAGCAAACAACACAAACAAATGCATACACACAAATATATCTGAGAATTGGTTTGGAGGGTGAAAATGCATCCAGTTGTTAAAACAGATTACACTTCTTTTTTTAAAATCTTAAAATTTATTAAAATACTATACTAGTTAAAAAAAAAAAAAAAGGACAAAATAAAAGTTTTAAAGGAGGAAGGTGCAGGAGAAAGTTCTATGACAATAAAACATGCTGCAAAATCATATAACATTCAATAGGTTTCATTGCGAAATTACATGATGAAAATTTAAGTATTCAATAATTTATTGAATATATGTATATGTGCATATATATGTGTATGTATGTGTACATATATAAATACATGTATTTATGTGTATGTGTACATATATAAATACCTACACACATGCATACACACATGCATACACACACACACATACACACAGGGTCATCAAAAATGGTTACCGTGATTTTAGTTGTCAATTGCACTAGCTATAAGCAAGCGATCTGTCTGAAATCAACGTGAGACTGTATAACAACTACAGGAATTTTAATATTTGCCATTGGCCAGTTACTCAACAGCAATCATGGCGGCTGTACAGCAGAAAGTACAGTGTATGTCATGGCACACTAAGTTTAAGTAAGTTGTTTTAGTGCAATGTCATTTTTGGTATACTTATAGACAAGATCCACCTACAAACAAAACCACTGTTCGTTGGTTTAACCAGTTTAAAGAAACTGGAAATGTAAACATTAAGAAATCTCCAGGCTGGCCACACACATCGGAAGAGAATGTGGAGCATCTGAGACTATCATGTTTGTGTAGTCCTAAGAAGTCCATTGCTTGACATAGTTTGGAACTTTGTATGCCTAAAACAACAATTCAAAATGTGCTGCATAAACGCCTAAGACTGCAAGCTTACAAAATTCAAATGAGACATAAAATTAAGGAGACAGATAAGCCTAAATGCAATGAATTTGCTGTAACAATGCTGAGAGAAATTCATGACACTGATAGTTATCTAAACAGAATTTTATTTAGTGATGAAGCAACATTCCACATAGATGATTGTGTTAACTGACATAACAGTCGGATATGGGGAGCTCAGCAACCCAATAAAATTTTCTGTGATTCGCCCAGGGTTAATGTGTGGTGTGGACTCTTGCATGGTCATGTTGTTGGCCCTTTCATGTTTGCAGAAAACATGATTATGGGCGCTAGTTACTTGGACATGCTAGAAATTTATGTGTTCCGTCAAATTGCAAGCATTGGAAGAGAGAAGGGAATAAGTGTAATTTTCCAGCAAGATGGAGTGCCGGCTCACTACAGTCACAATGTGTGACAATTTAAGCTCTCAACAACAGATTCCCTGGCCATTGGATTGGAAGGAATGGTCCTGTTTTGGGGCCACCTAGAAGCTCTGATCTAATTCCTATGGACTTTTTCTTTTGGGCTTATCGTAAGAACATTGTCAACACAGGAAAAAATCTGGGATCTGCAACATCTAAGAGAGAGAATCCATGTGGTGATGGCAACTGTGAATCCTGATATGATTCAGCGCACCTAGAGGGAGGTTGACTATTGCTTAGATGTTTGCCGTGCAACAAAGGGAGCTCATATCAAAACTGCTATGTAATGTAAGAAAAATTAAAGATTTTCTGTGTTTTGGTGTATAAATAAATAGTAAACCTTTAATACAGATTTAGTTATTTCATTTTGAAATCACAGAAACCTTTTTTGATGACCCTGTGTATTGTCAGTGTATCATATATCCAAAAAAGAAGCACACTCTAAAGTTAGAGCAGTAAAGTATTTACATGAAGTTAAATATGTCTAGTCATAGAGTGACCAATAGTTTTGCATCACTGGGCAGTCAGTGTACTCCCTGCATGAACAACCAGCCTCTGCTCACTTTCCATGGCTATTTGCCAGTATTCTTTTTATGTTGGGGGTGAAACTTAAGAGAACCCTTAGGTTGTGCCTATTGAACAAGCATCTGTACCTGTATGTCTGCATACAGTGCTTGTCTGCTAACCTAAGGAATATTCTTCCCTCACAAGTTTTAACATTGAGTGAGAAAGGTGGGGCAAACTAAATGATGTTCCACTGGCACTTCCTTTTGCAGGTGCTAGGGCCCAACATATAGGAGATGCAGTCCTTAAACCCATTGGACACCAGGGCTTTGTAATCATTTTAATTTTATAAATAGTTACTTGGGGTGAAAAAAAAAAAATGGCAGTGATGACGCCTTGAAAAATTTTAATTAGTTACAGTTAATCAAATATGCAATGCAGTGCAGGTGAGTGTGATCTTCAGGGTTACTGTGACAACCCAGGTAAATTTTCAGTCAGTCTAATAATGCCTTATCAGCAAAACTTATTCTAATCATGAATGCTGGATATTACAACATTAGAATTTGTGTACACTAACAACTGACCCTTAGAGGTTAATTCAATCTTTTATATTTTTCCATGGATTTTTACAGTTTCTTGGGGATTCTTTTCTTTTACCTGTTTATAAGTGAAACTTTTGAATGCCAATACATTTGGCATTCAATTAGCTTTTTTTAGAATATCAAGTTATTTACAAAATCATTCTTTAAATCAATCTTCAAACAACATTGTTGTTCCATAAATCCAAATATTAGTACACCAACTCTAAAAAGAAGAGATAGATTGGTACAACTGATTTATTTTCCTCAGAAAAACAAAAAGAAAAGATGAGTTTAAGTATTCAGACCTACTGGGTGTTAAGGCTAAATTTGATAATTTACATAAAAGAAAATACAATATCTCATCCAAAAATATCAACCAGATTATGGTGGGGCTCTCTGCTTACACCATGGAAACAAAGAAAGAAAGAGAATAAGGGAAGCAGAAAGGACAGGATGGTTACAGATCTGTTTGATCAGAGATGATCTGTGGAAACAACAGAGTCTCTACATAGACATTAGAAACAGCAGTCAAATGTCGCTCACATCACATTCCCATCACTTTTAAAGAAAGGAAACGTTGGCTAATATTGTCCTATAAAAAATATCAATATCACAGCTGGAGTGTGTTTGATCAATGTTGACCCGGGAGCCAACAATAACAGCTGCTGATAAAAACGTTACAGTGTAATATTGAAATAGGCAAGATGACAAACAACACTGCGTTACAAATCATTTAGCTGGTTAAATGAAAGAATGCCGATCTATGTAAGTTTCTGGACACAACACTTCTTGCAGGATCTTGCTTTCATCAGTTTGTACTATATAGTTTCTTCATATCCAGCTCAGCATAGAAGAAAGTATAGTATGCTCGTAGTATTGGTTAAGTGCTATAGAAAATTACAACTGTTTATGCATTTGGATTCCGAAATCAAATTTCGATTACTGATGAAAAGAAAAGAAAAGAAAAAAAAAAGTTTTCTTTTTCGTACATAATTCAGTTGGAAAAGACGGGAACCTCATAAAATCGCCTTTAACGAACTACAGAGGCATACCTACAAAGTACCTTTTTCCACTGACTTTGTTTCCTCATAACTTCCAGGAAAATGAATATTTTTTTAATGGAATTTTCAACAAATACGTTTCTGATGATGTAGATTCCGGTTACATCGAAGCTTTTTGTAAAAAAAAAAAAAGAAAAATTCCGTGGTTGGGGAGATAAGTTTAAAAAAATTCCCACGAATCAGTTTTCTTTCTACATAACTTTCAGAAAACTACATTATTTTTGATGAAATTCTCAACAAATATCTTTCAGAATGTGTAGATTACGATTTTAATATGAAAACATAAAAAAAAAGAAAGAAACAAAAAATAGTGGGTTTTCACACATGCATACTGACACACATCACATACATTTATAGAGTGAAACTTAAAATTCCGAAAAAAATTGTGTATGTGTGTGTGCGTGCTCACCGTTTTTCTTTTCACATCATATCCCGATATAATGGTACTGCTTTTCTTAAAGTTATGAGGAAACAAAACCGACTCGTGTGAATTTACCGAAACTCCTCTCTCCACCGTCGGGAATTGTTCTGTTTTTATTTTTATTTTTTATTTTTATTCTTTTTACAACAAATTCTGATTTAATCAGAATCAACACTATCTAATGCGTATTTGTTGAAAATTTCATCAAAAATATCCAATTTTCTGGAAGTCATTAGGAAATAAAGTCGGTGGGGGCACAATTGTGTAGGTATGCCACTAATGAAATATATTTTTGTTAACTATATGTATCATTGATATTGATAAATAACTCTTTCTAATTTTGGCACAAGGTCAGCAATAATGCGGGCACGGTTAAGTTAATTACATCGAACTCAGGACTTGACTGGTATTTACTTTATCGCCTCCCAAAGGCGAAGACCTCAGTAGAATTTGAACTCGAAACCTAAAGCGCCGAAAGAAACGTCACTAAACATTTTTCCGACCTCTAAATGTTCCCACCCTTTTTATTAATATATGAGTACCCGCTTTTCCTGACAATAGAAACAGATAGCCCCAAGTGACATATATGGATCTAAATATATCGAGGTCAGTGATTACAGTAAGGATGTGCCGAAAGACTGTCAAATTTATAATTCTAGACGAAAATAAAAACACTAATAAAACAGAACTTAATTTTTAAAACAGTCCTTAACGAGTAGTTAAACAATAAGTTAAACAATTAGTTAAAATAAAGTCTAGAGAATATACAAAACACTCTAGTATGCGACCACACCTAGCACACCAGTAAAATACTTATTTACAAAGAGAGGAGAGTGTAAGAGACAAAAACATTTAAAAATTCGCCCCCAAAGAATGTACAACCAAATTCTATGGAGCAACTTAAGTCAGCCCCAACTAGAGCAGACTTACAATACGAACGAGCAGGTGTGATCCACATCGGCCGAACGAGCAGGTGTGATTCACATCGGCCGAACGAGCAAGTGTGATCCACATCTCCATAGTTTTACATTTGACATATGTAGTGAAAATTCAGTCAACGCTTCATATAGGAATGAACCGCAAATTCTGTCAACAAAATAAATTGCGTAAAATGGCCAGCACGTGCTATCACCAAACATCAGTTGTTTTCGATTTATTTACTATATGTCACTAAAGACAAAGAAACAAATATATAAATAATTATTAACTCACGTACTTTGAAGGGATGTGCCTCAAAACCAAATGGGGCGAGGGTTTCGTTAACCGACCGAACAATTTCTTCTGCCTCTTTAACCATGATGATTCTGTACGAGTCGTAACTAATAAACAATTATCTAATATCTCAAAGAGAGACAACTGTACGTTAACGATGTTACGGAGCTTTGTGTGTCTAGCTGCGTACGTCTTACGAGATGCTATATATATATTTGACACACACACACACGCATATATAGCACATAATACTCTGCACACTAATGACTTCTCAGAATTCGAGTAACATTCCACGCACAGCATACAAAGGCGTGGATTACGTAAATCTGAAGAAAATAAATTTTTCTTAGAATTCACATTTCTAAGAAAAGTTGCATGTATATACAGACACAAGTAAGTACATATATACATATATAAACACAGACACACACATAAACACGCATACATAAACACACACACACACATAAACATGCACACATAAGCACACACACACACATATGCACACATGTAAACATACTCACACACACACACATATATTGCCCCCCCCCACACACACACCGCTACAACCTTCCCCGAGTCATGAAAAACCCTCATGCCAAATTTACCAGTAGTTAGGCTGTGCATAGAAGAAACACACATACACACGCCTAGTTCAGAATAGAAGCAGCTGATGAAGGAATAATTTCATAAGTGGCTCGTCTGTTTTCCTATTTGTTCGTTCTGTTGTCTGTAAACAAAGTCCGTTTTTGTGCTTTATGTTCCCGTTCATTTTTCTGACGTCCTGTACCCGGATATGCATCTATATATACATGTAGATATAAGTGTGTACGTATATGTATGCATACATGAATATGCTCATATATCATTTGTATTATTATATATATGTTATCATCGTTGTTTAACGTCCGCTTTCCATGCTAGCATGGGTTAGACGATTTGACTGAGGACTGGTGAAACCAGACGGCTACACCAGGCTCCAATCTGATTTGGCAGAGTTTCTACAGCTG
>JAOQGO010004175.1:5034717-5045119 GCA_027568975.1 Octopus mimus
ATAAAGAGTCTGTTAGAGCCTTGGGCATAGCACCTTGTTCCAGATTCCAGATCAAGCTAAAAAAAAAAAATACAACCATGCCATTGTATATTACAGTAACTTAGTAACGGTTATGTCAGTATCATAGAGTGAATTAGTATGAATACTACCTTGTTATAGGGGTTTGATTTGGGATCAGTATTGCCATGATATATCGCAGTATATAACTATCAAAATGACACTGACAATCAGTGATTATTTCACAACCGTTATTAAATATTATTATATATAGAAATTTAAACAAGTTTCAATTAATTCCCTTATTCTTTGTACTTCTCTCTTATATCAATAATAAAGTAAATTGAACGTTTGCTTCTGTCCACTTCCTCTTTCTATTATTTCTATCTTTGTTCCATTTCTTAATCTATTCTTTCTTGCTTTGTTTTTGGTTTTATTATCCTTTTCAACATTTTTTTCATCATTCTAAATATTTATGCTTATGAAATAAAATTCTTCTACTTCTCCCTGCATCCCTTTTGTTCTAGTAACATTTCTAAATTTATCTATTTCTTATTGAATTTCTTCTTTCACAGTGTCAGCTCATCAGTGTTGACTGTAGTGTTGATAACTTGATGGTTCGTGTTGGAAAAGGGGCTGTACACACTCTACATTGTACCACAGAAGTCTGGAAACAGTTCATAGTATGTATCTGCTGTCTATCACTGATATTACTTCAATTTTTTTCAATTTTGCTCTATGATTATGTAAAATAGTAAACTAATCCATTACTACGAGAAAAAAAAAAGACTGCTCCATATATGTGAAAAATAATAAACAGCTGTACATTGGTATACTGTAAAATGTATTAAGATATTCAGAAGCAAAAATTATTAGGTTGCTGTTAATACAAAGTCTTTGATAAAATTCCAAAACACTCATTGGTCATAATTTCTGCAAACAGAAGTAATAAAGAAATAAATGAAAAACATTAAAATATTACTTGGGGTTCTTCGTCTCTATAACTCTCTTCTTCAGCTGACTCACTCTCAGAAGATAGTGATCTGCAAAAAATGAACCAAGGAGGAAGTTTAAGATTAGTGAAAATTATTTGTCATATGGAGTGTAGGTAACATTCTGGATCTTTGCACTTCATCTAACAGTTAAGAAAAGGAGAAAAGTGATATTGTTGCATGGGATTGGAGCAAGAAACAATGGAATATTATTGAAAGACTAATACAGGAGGTGAGGAGAAAGACAACCAAGAGGAAGTTAAGGTCAGAATGCGTCAGTGATCAGAGGAATGAGTCAGAGGTTAGAGGAATGGTCAGAGGTCTGGTGAGCAAAGGCGGTGGGGGAAGCTAAGAACATGAGAGAAAAAGGTAGAAAGAGTCAGTGAGGATTATGAATAAATTTAAGAAGTAATATCTATGTGTATTTAAACCTGTTGGTAAATTAGGAATACGTTTCAATAAGTAGCTTCGAACAATTTTATTTCAAAGAGAGGTCAGCAAATTTTGACGAAGTGTTCAGACAGCAAAACTATCAGTTTGATTTTTATTACAAGCTGCTGAAAATATAGTTCATGGACTTCATTTCACATCAAAAGGTATAAATCTTTATCTATTTACATTTACGCATAAAGTCTCATGCGTAAATACTCTTATAATTAATATCAAGTCAGCAAATTTGTCCAATTTTCAAATGGCATTTAATCGGTACAATTTTGTTTATATAGTCTTCTGCAATTTATCTCAGTTTTGTGGGATGTGTGGGTGTTTGAGATCTGAAGAACTGTAAAAGACAGTAAACCTGCTTAATTCAATTTACATCTCTAGATTTACTTCTACATCAATTTATTATTTCTTACATAAAATAAGACCTCAAATTTCAACAATTTTCGTAAGGTATTTTGTTTTACAGTTTTATAATTCAGCTAATACACTATATTTTCTTCAGATGCATATTAAGACACAAACAAACAATAACATTAAAAGAGATACACTGATAAGTTAAACATTTCTGAAATGACTGTATGCCTTTGGTGGAGATACTTAGCGTTTATGGGACAAATTTCACAGCGACACTAAATACACTTATGCGTGATAAATGTTTAACTTTGGGAATATTTCCTTCGATGTTTTCAGTTACATTAACAATGTTAGGAATGCCTCTTAATTTCTGCAGTAGTGACTCATTTGTCATTACTATCGTATAATTTGTGCCCGAGTGGGTGGGGATCGATTTGAACTGGGGACTTTTAAGTGTCTGTGTGCTTTGTTTGTTCCTTTTAGTTTAAGTTGTAGGGCTAGTTGCGGTGGACTGGATCGTTATTTCTCTTTTGTGTTTTCTGGTGATTTTCTGCCATCCTTCCTTTGTGTCTCTTTCATCTCCTCCTCTTTTTCGCTTTCTGCTGATATCTAGCTGTCAGTCTCACTGTGTGTCCCGTCTGTCCCTTCCTTTGTTGTCTTGACAGGAGTGGGCATCACTGCTTTTTCGGGGGGAGGTTGGTAATCGGCCCTAATGTGGCCTGTTTTTGGCCACACTTGTAGCAACGAGGTTTCCTCCCCTCGATCATGACTCACAATTTGCTCTCCCCCACCGGTATGGATAGTGTCTATTATATTTTCTAAATCATCAGAGGCTGCTTGGATGAGCATTTCGATCGCCTGCCCGCCAATTTTGTAATCCCAAAGCAGTAGCTTGGATAATATTTATTTTATCCTCCAAGCCCGTCTTTATGGTAGCCACCAGCCAAACAGGGTCTACCTCAGGTGAAATGTCTAGTACCCTAATCTTGGAAGCTTGCCTTCCAAGATAAATAAGTAGGGGTACCACCTCAGCAGTTTTTAGTGGCTCTGTTGAAGATTGTTTAGCCATTTCTTCCGATTTGAAGCGAACGTCTATTGTAGCATACTTCGCTCCTCAAGTGATGTTTGCCAAGTCGTTCCATACTGGCCGCAGGCACAGTTCCATGGCCTCCTTACTTGCATTATCCAATTTTTTGCTCTTGACAACAAAAGGTTTATATATCACAGTGCGCCGATTCCTTTCGCGCGAGTCTTCCATACCACTTCTTTTGCTATAGCAAATCACAGCGAGAAAACAAGCATTGCCTTCTTTGTTAAAAGAGAAAGGAGGAGCAATCTTTAAAATCGGCTCGCAAGACAGTTGTACTCTTCCCAGCCGTGACAGCAGATGTTCTACGTAAACCCAAATTTCAGAAATTGCACAATCGATAGACGGTTTCCCTGTCCTGATCGCATATTGGGCACATAGGTGAACAAGAGGTACCATACCTTGCGAGTTTATCGCGAATTGGTAAGGCTCCTCGGTATTACTGCCAGGCCAGGGATACCTAGAAGTTATCCGAGAGTCCTGGCTCCAATGTCCTTCGAAACAAGCTGGCTAGTTGACCATCACCGACGCCTAGAGTCTCCTTCAGGTCGTCGTCATACTTAGCTCTACCAAACCTGTATAGAATAACGAGGTGGAACTCCCGCTGCTGGCGTTACCTGTGCGAGTGAGAAGCGAGAGTGCATGACGACACTTCACTTGTCAAGCTTTCAACTTTTGTCTACGCTTAATCCATGGTTCTAGTTCACTAAAATTAGTAAACTGAGGAAGTAACAATCGAACGAACGGAAACCACACCTGTTCAGCGTCCAGGCAGATCCACAGGTGCCTCCGCCTTAGCGCATGTCTGCGCATCAATAGCCAAGGTATCTCTAGCCTACCCTTTAGCAGGTGTTGCCATTAGATAGGGTGCTTTACAAGAGAAGCTCCACATTTCCGAAAAGAAGCAAAAGAGCGGACGCTTCAACTTGATCAACCATGAATGGGGGCAAGGCAAACGGTTAAGCGGAAGGTAAACACCTCTGCGACCTCCACTCTTCCTTTCAGAGATAGCCGTTGTTTAGACCAGGTTTAAATTAAGTGGGTCACACTGGTCGTCACCTCACCCCGATTCTTATCTATCTGGAGATCTGGACCAAACCAAACCCCTAGCATTTTGACAAATGCCCCCATCCAACCCCTACGACGTTGTTGTGAGGTATCGTCTTGCCTCTCCAGGTGCCGAGTTGCAAGCCATCTGACTTATCCCGGTCAACGTTTGCTCCTGCCACCGTCTCGTAGGCTTTAATGGCCTCGCTACCACTCTGGATGTTTCATCTAGGACACGATGACGGTGATGTCATCCGCGTATTCCGTAAGCATCCTTCTACAACCTAGATCGTGCGGGACGTCCCTAAAATTCTCCAACTTCCACAGAAAAGGCTCCAGAACCAACACACACAGAAGACGATAGATGAGACACCCTTCACAAACTGAGCGTTTGATGTTGAACGGCTTAGTGAAAAAAACGTTCATCCGAACGATCGATTCGATGTTGCTATATAAAGCGATGATCCACCCGCGGAAGACGAGGCCAAGCCCGAACGCCGCGAGGACTGATACCAGATACCGATAGACAATCCTGTCAAAATCTTTACACTGGTCTAAATGGGTAGGAGGCCCATCCGTTAACCTTGTCTAAGGTGTAGCGTATAAGGTGGAGATTGTTGTGTATATGTCTGCCAGGAACATCACAGGTTTGTGCTTCTCCGACGAGTCCGCCCACGACACGCTCCAACCTTTTTACTAAGACCTTGGCTACAATCTTCAACTCTACGTTAAGCAGAGTAATGGGCCGGAAATTATCTATAATAACCCCTCGTTTGCGTACTTTCTAAGCAGCGTCTCCATTCCCCGGCTCACAAACCCATTCTGCTGTCACTGTAATAAGACTCGTAACATCTCCGTAGCCGTGATCGGCCCTTCATAGCAATCACTTTCCCGCCACGAGGAAGTCTGTGAAGTGCCTCCTACACATAGCCCTTCACCCCTCCCAAAAAGAAGGGTGAAATGCTCCTGAAAAACAAACCTTATGCATCTCCTCAGGTTCGATTATTAAGCTCAATTGATGATTTGTCATAGACCTTATTGCGCCATTATTTCCACGTTGGGTGTCTGTCACACGCGTCCATTCAGCAGCTTTGTTTCTTTCATGTCCCATTGCTCGTTGCTTAGCTCTGATTACGTATCCATCGTTTTTAGCCTCGAGATGTTGGTTAAGAGCCAATCTCGCAACTAAAATTCTGGTCGGAGAACCAGATTCCAGTGCTTCAACTAGGGCTCGAACTAAAGCCCTTTCTGCCCTATTTTTCTTAGCCACTAATTCTTTGCTATATATAATAGATTCAAATTTTAAGGCTCTTCTAAGGGAATACCACTATTTGGTGTTAATAATGGTTCTACACAATGTTCTCAACACTAACTGCCAAACCAAACTCCTCTACTCCTTATGAGCCAAAAGAGACTTATTGAGTTTCTAGTAGCCGGATCCCTGTCTACGTAACTTATATAAGTCCAACCTACTGGTAACAAATTTGTAATCATTGTAGTGATCGCGCGGTGAAATTGTGGACGTCTAGCTAGATTTTTGTCTATTTCACTAATTACAATCTTGTCTAAATAAGATCTAGATGACCCATTGCTATTAGTCCTTTTCCACAATGGAGAATCTGGGACATCTAGTCAGCACCTATCTGCCAGCTGAAATCGATTGAGCAGATTTTTGAAGCATGGGTTTCCCCTCCTATCCTTAGCCGGGCCAATGTAATCTACGCGTACATCTCAGATTACATTAGTCACCTAACATTACTATAGTGTGAGACGTACCTACAAATTTCTCTAGGCTTCGAAAAAAGTCAGACTATCCAGCTCTGATGGGAGCGTAGACAGCTACCATCCTGAAGGCCTTACCACTGCTGTCACAACAATGACGACCAACCTTCCCTCCGGGTCAAGGAAGAAGATCTTGTTTCTAAATTTTTTTTTTCTGAGCAGCAAAGCGACACCTCACTCTCCTCCAGGTAGGCATGCAGAAATAAATTTCTCAATATCCATTTAGAAAGGGAAAAAAGTCTCTTTGACTACTCAGTCTGGGCTCTGTGGCAACTACAATATCCATTCGATGCGACCTAGGGTCATTAAGGAAACTACCACGGTTCCAATCCGACCCTAGGCCGCGTACTTTCAATTAATCTACATTAAGTATATTCATAAAGATTGTACTTAAGATTTGAGATGGGGTAGAACGTCCATCTCATTTCTTTGTACTTGCGTCCGGGACTTCCGGAATGTCGTTGACTAGGCCCTCATAAATTTGCCAGGAGAAATCTTCCTCAGAGGGCTTATGTCATCTTTAATAGAATTTTTAAGGCATTATAATTCATTCTGTCAATTGTAAAAATCGCTGTTTTCGGGAAGAGTTTTCGTTTCAAAGTTTTTAGTTACGTTCACAGTGTTAGGCACGTCATTTAATTTCTGCAGTAGTGATTTATTATTTGTCACTACTACAATATAATTCGTATCTAGGTGAGTGGAGAACAGTTTGGACTGGAGCTTTATAGGTGTCTCTGTGCTCTGTTTGTCATTTATGTTTTTGCTGTCGGGCTAGTGGGGTTGGATTGGGTCGGTGATTATAGTTTCTTTTTCCTGGTGATTTTCTGTCACCCTTCCTCTTGTGTTTCATCCATCTCCTTCTAATCTGTTTCGCTTTCTCTCGATACCTCACTGTGAGCATCGCCGGGTATCCCATCTGTCGTTTCTTTTGGTATCTCGACCGGTGGGGTTACTGCCGATTTTTCGGGGCACGTTTGGTAATCAGCCTAATGTGGCCTTTTGAGTCACACTTGTAGCATCGACGCTTCTTCCCCTCGACCATGACTCGCAACTTGCTCTTCCCCACCTGTATGGTGTCGATTACATTTTCTAAATCATCAGAAGCTGCCTGGATGAGCATTTCGAGGCCCTCCACCTGCCTATTTTGTAATTCCAATGCGGTGGCTTGAAGAATAGTTTTTTTATCCTCCAAGCCCGTCCTTATGGCTTCCACCAGCCAAGAAGGGTCTACCTCAAGTGGAATGTATCCTACTCTAATCTTTGGAATCGACCTTCCAAGATAAGTAGGTAGAAGTACCGCCTCAGCTATGGTTTGATATCAAGATCAAAGAATTTTTTACAAAATTTCCTTATATTCAATTTTTACCTTTACTGCACCGAGATTTGACAGACCGCGTGCAATAAATAGAGCATAGTCGCTATATAAAACCCCGGAGAGTTTATGGAAGCTACTTTTTATTTACACGAGGAGATACAGGCCCACTAAATCCATTTGAGATGAGGATGACGAGACCATCATTATATCGAATAGGCCCGTGGAATCAACCTTTACTCAATTTTGTTCATTGTAATCGATCAAGGCCATCCTGGCAGTCAGAATATCTATGGCCGACTTAGGGATGTCAGTAGAATTACGGGCGAATAATAATGCTTTGTTAAGCAAAATAAGGGATCAACAAGCTAAGTGACTTGAACTGCTCAACAGCTGTAGTGATATCAAGGGAAACTGGACATGACCTTAGCGAAGAAAAAAATCCCAGTCAAATCTCAACCCCCAAACTAGAAACAGATCATAAACAAAATTCAAAAAACAAAAGAAAGATTTATCCCTACTCTGTGGAGGATCAAAGAAAGATCAAAAATGAAAAATAAAAACGGTCCAAATAACAAGATAATACAACATAAAAAAATATAGAAGATACCTGGGAGGTAAAAGAAAAAAATTAAACAGGGCATAGCAGCAAAACGTTGCCGCATAAAACGGTATGAAAAACGTGAAAGCTTCTTCTATCAAAGTAGAGAATTCAAAATAAACACTAAACGTTTTTACTTTGATTCAGTCATACTGGGAAGCAATATGGAGCAAAAAAAAAAAGCAGCAAAAATGCTCAATGGATTAGTAGGGAAAAGGAAAGAAGGTAGAAACTAGAACAATAGATATGGCCCACCATCGCAGGCAATGACCTCACGAACACAGTAAGGAGTACCAGAAACTAGAAAACTCCAGGGATAGACAAGGTCTCCAACTTCTGGTTGAAGTACCTCACCTGTACACATAACCACTTAGCAGCAGCGTTCAATTTATTAAGTGAACCAGACTCAACACCAAACCTGATGCCAGAAGGAAAAAACACCCTAATTCTAAAATACAAAGATACTGTACATACACAAAATTACAGCGCAATAACATACCTGCCAACATTCTACAAGACCCTAAAACCAATCATCTATAACGGGCTTATAAAGCACTTGGAAAGCAACAATGTTTTACCAGATGAACTAAAAAGGGTACTGGACAGGGATATGTGGTTGCAAATTGAGTCACTATAGAGGACTGTAAAAGGAGAAAGATAAACATGAACATGATTTGCATTCATTACCAGAAAGAGAAAGCATTCGACAATGTTCCACACCTTTAGATACTGGAATCTCACCACACAAATAAGGTAGCCCTACCACTACTAAAATATATTAAGCGTGAAGTGATAAACTGGAAAACAAATATAACATTAAAAAATTACTCAATAGTTATTAAAATTCAACCTATACCCATAAGAAGAGGGATTTTCCAGGGAGACTCACAGTCCTGCTTTTTCGCCTTTCTCTAACCCCGCAAACAAACTTGTTAAACGAAACCACCAAGCGTTATAGGTGCTATGAGCAAAAAATAAGCCATCTCCTGTCTATGGATGACATAAAACATTTCGCTAAAAGCACCATGGAACAGAGAAACCTTAGCAAAATTGCTCAAAGTTTCAGCAATAACATTGGAATGAGATTGGGTTGGACAAATATGCTAGAGTCACACTGAGAAAAAGCAAATTATTCAGCACTGAAAACTCTGCACTTGGCATAGACATCGAAATTAGAGAATTAGACCACAACCACCCATACAAATATCTAGGAATAGACGAAACAATTATAATACAACACACAGAAATGAATGAGAAAATTAGGAGAGAGTATTACGGAGGAGTAAGACTGAACTATATGAACACTGAACTATATGAACACTGAACTATATGAACACTGAACTATATGCTGAAAATAAGATAATAGGGATAAATACGCTAGCTATATCAGTCATAAACTACAGTTTTAACTTAATAAACTGGAAGATCAGTGAATTGAAAAACCAAGATAGAAAAACCAGAAAACTACTAACAACGTATCGAAGTCACCACCCCAAAGCAGAAAGGGACAGAATATACATATCTCGCTCAGAAGGAGGCCGTGGCCTTATACAGAGAGATAATTATTAGATACCCGCTTTGTTTAGAAAGAATATTTTTATATAATACTCCTCAATTAATTTGCTTTCTTCATCTAATAGGCTATCGTAGATATTGAGTTTGATTTGAGTGGTAACTAAAAGTTCCTTTCACTACTTATTCTCTTCACAGCCTCTAAACTAACGAATGAATAATGGTATCAGTTATAAATATTTCCTCATTGATAAAATTTGTTTCTGTGCGCACGTCAAACTGTATCTGGAAACTAACTTCTCGTGCTTTACAACGAGATTAACATTTATCTTTGCGAATCGAATTGCTCCATTTGACTGTTCTTAAGTATGCATTATATATTATGGATTTACAGCTAAACTGTTATTTTGTCTCTTATTGTTTCCGTAATTTTCCTCTTTTCTTTGATTATGTGTGTAATTATGTATACATACATACATATATGTGTGTGCGCGCGCGTATATGCGTGTGCGTGTGTGCATATGTGTGTGTGTGTAACCCAATCGGTTTTCTCTACTGTATTATCAAATTTGCTCATCTTACCTATAATCCAATTATCGCCATTGCTCCTGAATAGTAACAGTAATTAAATATAAACGCTGCATACAAAAGTAAAATTTCGTTAGTTAATTTTCCTCTCTGAAAAATTTCTAATAGGAAATTCCTTACATGTCTGTCTAAAATATAAAATTCATTAGCAAATGAAACGTGCGTAATGGTAACTAAATAATAGCAATTAATTTTCCAAATTCTTATTTTATTATGCAATAGCTCTGCAAATAATATTTCTAGAATTTCTAACCAAAATAAGTATTTTGCAGAAACATAGAATCAGCATAAGGTGCATACTGGATTGTAATAATGGAATAAGCAGACATCAGATGTATTTCAAGAAAGAAAGAAGCTATATATATATATATATATATATATGCATATATGGGACGTCATGAATAGTAAACAATATCAAATGTGAAAACAAATGAGTTCAATACGCAAACAACGAGAGAAACAAATGGAAAACAGGACAAGTAACATAAAGAATGACCCTTCATCAGTTGTCAGCTGCCCATCTACTCCTCATTTCGAGCATTGAACGACAATATGAGTCTTCGAAGACAGTTGCTCCCATAAATACAAAAGTAAAATTCAGGATTTATTGAGGGTCAAAGTGGGGAACAAAAACAGGATAATGGAGACATACAAGGAAACCGAATGGAAACCAACCGGGGGGGGGG
>JAOQGO010004356.1:13588128-13598298 GCA_027568975.1 Octopus mimus
TCTATTTCACTTGGTAGTATTCATTCTCACTGACACAGTGTTTATGTGTGTATATATACACACACATACATATATATATATTCATATATGTACATACATATGCACACACATATATTCATATATATATATACATGTACGTGTGTGCATGTATTTTGTGTGTATATATAAACAGACACACACACACACACAAAATGAGTTGAAAGCACTACATAAACAATTATCGAAAATTCTCACTACTTCCTAAATATATGAAATCTGTACACCACTTCAAACAATCTATACATTTGACAGCCTTGATGGGAAAACAGACACTCCAGGTTAAACAATGGCTTTTTCTGTAAACTGTAAACTGTAAACGACAGGGCTTTTCTGTAAACTGGAGAGACAAACAAGCTAACTAGTTTCACATTTTTCATAAATAGTTGCAATCTACTGTATCTTGCCTCCTTTCTCTCTCTCTCTAGAATAAACAAAACAGACACTGCCATGAATTGATACTTGACTAGTTCTTGTGTGAGTGTGTCTGGCAACAGAGGATGGTGCCATCTCATCATTCCGTACCCTTATGCACAATCTCCACATATAATATTTTGGACTCACCCAAGCGAAAAATACGAACAGCTTCCAAAATCTCTGCCCCACGTATCTGTGAACGGACCAATGGAACATTAAGTAGATTTGACTCTGTGGTGTTGGCTGCGCTTCCTTTCAGCTCACATAGCCCAGCATTGTTCTGGGGCAGGACGCAATGGACAAAATGGCACTTGGTACGACGTAGGGTTTCTATAATGGAATCCTGCAATGGAATAAAGAAATAAATATAGGTATCAGATCTAGTGTGTGTGTGTGTGTGTGTGTGTGTGTGTGTGTGTGTGTGTGTGTGTGTGTGCATGAATTTAAGTGGGGATAAATATTACCTCTTGGTATTAATGTTATCTCTGCCAAAAGGCAGTTAATTAGATGATGGAAATTAATTAAAAGACACAAAACGATTAGGTGTTTAAAACTCAATGTCAAGGAAAGGACATATTAAATACACTCAAAAACAACAAGAGGATCATAGCTGAAATGTCTTTGATCCTGGGTCTACTCAACCAGGGCTGATTTGAAACTAAACAATAACAACAATAGTATACTGACCACTTGCAGTTTGACTTGCAGACAAATGGATTTTCGTTTCAAATTGGCTCCAGAAGAAGTCAAAGTTCGGCGCATACTGGCAGCTCGGCGCAGTGATGAAGTAGGTTTCTCTGCGCCAATGGAAGAACTACTCACAGTTGTAGAGATAGCACCCCGTATTGTTGTGAAAAGGTCACTTATGTTATTCATGAAATGATCAGAAGATAATTGTGTTAATTCAGCAAATTGGGATAAACAAAAATGTTAATATAAAGATGAATGAATGATAATGAGAATCTTAAGAGAGATTTATGAAAATGTTATTTCGGAAATATTTATTTGATAATGATATTTATAACATTTATAACATATTTATAAGCAATGCTGCGGATGTGTTTACAGCCTCACGACCTGTGGTCCCAAGGAACTTTACATGCACTTACACAGTGGTAAGCTGCCAACATTATAACTAGCGATTCGCTCATGTTGCGGAAATTCAAACACTGGTCCTGCACACAAAGATTCCTAATTTGGCAAGAGACTATCGGCCGCCATTCAAATATGGTTGTGATATTGGATATTAGCGGATCAAATTTATTACGAAATATTTTCATTGTTGAATACTTACGGAAATGTTTTATAAAGGATAGTGTTGTTATTTATAACTGTGTAGAATTGTTGAATAATGTATTATAACAGTGTGTGTGGTGGACGAGAAATGCTTAATAACTGTGCATGGTACTTGATTAAAAGGAATTCATTAAACAGTCAGAAATTTTGAAGTGAAGAAATAAAAACGGAAGCCAGCTTAGTGCGCATGCGTATGACATCGCGATAACAGCTGACTCTAATTTGATCCCTTTTTCTCTCAATCATATTGAAACGTGAAGTATATTTGTCACTTAAATGCGGCTAAACCCTAAGGGGCAATGTTACTGTTGCTTTTAGCCCCAGGATAACATCTCCTCCAGCTGGCTATTGACGATATCATATATATTTTGCCATCTGGCTTATTACAATGTGAGTTATGTAATGAATCAGTTAATCGGTGGAATTCTGATTGAAGTACCCCATGGCTGTATGACTATTTTATTTTTGGGAATTTTCAGGAAATTTTCTATGCCAAAATTAAAAAAAAAAAAGAATGCTTTAGTTTTTACACCTCACCCCAATAAATCCTAAAATTTTCACTCCTTCTCGAATTTTATTTTTAAAATCAGTGTTTAAAATATGGACAGTCCGAATCTATCATTCGTTTCTGTTTATAATTGAAAAATAATTTTTGAAATCCAAATTCAAAATGTTAAAAATATCTGCGCACACGCACGGCCTATTATGAATTCTGGATCGAAGGACATAATGTAAACTGGTCATGACATCTCTTTTGATTTTTTTTTTTTTTATTTTTGCAAATTTGTGTCCTACACATTGGACCTCTGACGCTCATACAAGAAAAACAAACATTTAAAATACTGAAAAACATCAATATACGTCAGAGCGACAAAGAAACGATGAAGGTGCCAGTTGGTCGTGGGATGTGCTGAAAGCATAACGTAAATCTTCCTTAAATCACATGCTTTCTCGTCCGAAAATCAGGTTGAAATTATAAACAGAAAGAATTGATAGACTCGGACTGTCTGTATTTTAAAACTATGATTAAAAAGAATTTTGCCAAAGAATGAACAATTTTTGGATTTATGGGTTGCGATGATTTAAAAAAAAAAAAGCATTTGCATAATCGAATGAATTTCCGTCTATAGAACACACATTTGAAAAACTTTCTGAAAACTCAAAAAATTTTAAAAAATAAAATAAAATAAAAGTGTGTGTATGTTCTCTTCTACTTTTAATTACCTAAACTGTAACGGTATTAGGAAAAACTTCCATCCATCCCGCCCCACCGTTCTCTCCCAAATTTGTTTATTTTTGTAATTTTTTTTTTTTTTTGCCAAAAATCGCCGTTTTCGGATACTCAGATTGAGTTCGGAAAAATTGCCAAAAATCGGCATTGTGAAAATTTCCTCCCGAACTCCTTCAATTTTGACTTTTTTTCCCTAACACAAACCCTAAAACCCTAACCTTAACCCCAACCCTAACTCTAACCCTAAAACCCCAACCCCAAAACCGTAACCGTAAGTACAGAAATATTTTGAAATTTTTGTCCGAATCATGATGTCCATATTTTTACTCATATTTAGAAAAAAAGAAATTCTTAAAAAAGAAGTTTACAAAGATTTTTGGAAATTGTTTTCAGAATCATAATCTCCGTATTTTTCCGCATATTTAAAAAAAAAAATAGAAAAGAAAAAGAAAAAGAAATTCTGAAAGAAGTTAAAAATGAAGGAAATGTGGGGTGGGGGTAGTAATTTAGAAATGTATGACATCGCGATAACAGCTGACTCTAATTTGATCCTGTGGTTGGGAAGCAAGCTTCCTACCACACAGCCACGCCTGTACCTATATAGACACATTCAGATCATACGGTAGAAAGTATTATTTTCTAATTTGTATATTTATTGCAAATGCATTCATTCTACAGCAGTATAATCACTGATCTCTGACAATACATGTCTTAACTATTTACCTACAGTGTGAAAAATAAATCAATCTTTTGTTGCATCCCAAAATATTTTACATGAAACATATATATCTTTTGGGAAGAATTATAATGAAGAAAGTCTACTAACACACTGGCTGTTGGTTATTCTTTTGCTTGTTTCAGTCATTTGACTGCAGCCATACTGGAGCACCAGTTTGAAGGGCTTTTAGTTGAAGAAATCGATCACAAGACCACTTCTTTGTAAACTTGTCATATGTATTTTATCCCCACCACCATTGCCTGACAAGCGATGGTATGCTTACGTCTCTGTAACTTAACGGTTCAGCAAAACAGACTGATAAAACAATTACCAGGCTTACAAAGCATAAATCCTGGGGTCAATTTGTTTGACTAACACCTCCTGAGTTGGTGTTTAAGCATGTTCACAGCCAAATGACTGAAACTAGAGAAAAGGTGAATGTGTTTATAGCAGGGATGTGCTGCCTGGGGAGGTAGTGTCTACCCTGAATAAAATAGATTAATAGAATCAGTTTCCTTTTATGGCAAAATATGCACCAAATTGAATAAAATCAAGAGGGTTACTCTAATTACTATGCATAAAATACAAAATATTTTATTTTTTCGTAGATCAGGTTGGCATCATTTGCCCCAATCTTTCAATCGCAGTATTAAAGTTATACAGAGTATTGCTGCCGTACATATGCTACATACGTTCCTCCAACATTGTTTTCCTTACATACTATAAAGATAAAATTAAATCTGTCTCCAACTTGGTCACACGCCTTTTTTTTAATTTTTTTTTTTAATGTCACCAACTGCCAACCCTGAGTAATTACTGTCAGCAGGTGCCTGGTTTATAGACTTTACCAATTGAGTCTTCCCAAATATAACAATATTGGTTTTAAACACAGTAAACAAATTCAAAATCTGGAGGAAATTGCTTTTATTAAAATTATCACAGAGGGAAGTTATCTCAACAGTGTTCAGTTGTGTTAATATAAAACAGTGTGGGAAGGCTGTTATTACTCACTGTTATATCTCCTCTCCAATGTAAATACATTTAGTTATAGAAGAGGGTGTTTGTTTTTAAATTTTCAGAGGAAGAAAGAAATTTGACACTAAACCATATCCCTTCATGTGGTAAGCAGAAACTAAAAAAGGTTGGCATCATTAAAAGTTCAAACAGCTGTGAAAGACTACTTCAGAAAGAGAGCCAATGACGAGCGGCTTGGTTGTTGTCACGGGTAAAGTTCACATAGATAAGCCCTCCTCACTTGGGGAGGAACTTCAATGTTTGCTGTTGTTAAGAAGTTCCACATTGATACAGTTACACTTTTATCTGGATACATATACGACTCCTGAAGTCATGACATTGGGAGAATGATTTACCACAAGTATCAGTGGTGTGGTTTCTATCCTGTATGAACACGTTTGTGTACTCTTAAATTGTTATGTTGAGAAAATGATTTGCTACAAATATCACATTTATATGGTTTCTCTCCTGTATGAATATGTTTATGTGAGGTTAATGCACTACTTCTAAAGAATGATTTACCACAGATATTGCAGTGATATGGCTTCTCTCCTGTATGCACACGTTTATGTGATGTTAAGCTAGAATTTACAGAGAATGATTTACTGCAGATATCACATTGATATGGCTTCTCACCTGTGTGACTACGCTTGTGCGTCATTAAATTACTACTTTGAGAGAATGACTTCTTACAGATATCGCATTCAAATGGCTTCGCTCCTGTATGAATACGCTTGTGTATTATTAAACTACTACTTTCAGAGAATGACTTCTTACAAATATCACACTGAAATGGCTTCTCTCCTGTATGAATACGTTTGTGAGTAGTCAAATTCTGAGAGAAAGATTTATTGCAGATATCACAGTGGTATGGCTTCTCTCCTGTATGAATATGTTTGTGTGTACTTAATGCACTACTTCCAGAGAATGATTTACCACAGATATTACAGTGATATGGCTTCTCTCCCGTATGACTACGTTTGTGACTAGTTAAGTGAATATTTTGAGGAAATGATTTACCACAGATATCACAACTGTATGGCTTCTCTCCTGTGTGAATACGCTTATGTACTTTTAAGGCATCATTTAGCCAGAATGATTTGCCACAGATATCACAGTTATATGGCTTCTCTCCTGTATGAATACGTTTGTGTATTCTTAAGTAACTACTATCAGAAAATGATTTCCTACAGATATTACAGTGATAAGGTTTCTCTCCTGTATGAATACGTTTGTGTGTTCGTAAACTACAACTTACAGTGAATGCTTTACCACAGATATTACAGTGATATGGCTTTTCTCCTGTATGTGAACGCTTATGTGTAGTTAAGTATTGAAATCGAGAGAATGATTTATTACAGATATCACACTGATATGGCTTCTCTCCTGTATGAATCCGTTTGTGAGAAGTTAAGGTAGTATTTCTGCTGAAAGATTTACCACAAATGTCACACTGATATGGTTTCTCTCCTGTATGAATGCGGTGGTGTATCCTTAAGTGACTACTTCCAGTAAATGATTTACCACAGATATTACAGTGATATGGCTTCTCTCCTGTATGTATTCGCTTGTGTTTAGTTAAGGCATTACTTTGAGAGAATGATTTACCACAGATATTACAGCAATATGGTTTCTCTCCTGTATGAATTCGCTTGTGAGAATTGAAAGCACTACTTTCAGAGAATGATTTACCACAAATACCACAGTGATATGGCTTCTCTCCTGTATGTATACGTTGGTGAGATGTTAACACACCACTGGCAGAGAATGATTTCCCACAGATATCACAGCAATATGGCTTCTCACCTGTATGAATCCGTTTGTGAGAAATTAAGAAAGCATTTTGTGTGAAAGATTTACCACAAATGCTACAATGATATGGCTTCTCTCCTGTATGAATACGTTTGTGTGTAGTTAGAGCAGAAGTCTGAGAGAATGATTTACCACAGATATTGCAACGATATGGCTTCTCTCCCGTATGAATTCGCTTGTGAGAATTCAAAGCACTACGATTAAAGAATGATTTATCACAAGCACTACAGTGATATGGTTTTTCTCCAGTGTGTATGTGCTGGTGAGCTATTAAGCTACTACGTATAGAATATGATTTACCACAGATATCACAGCAGTATGGCTTTTCTCCAGTATGAATACGCTCGTGAGAAGTTAAGTAATGAAATCGAGAGAATGATTTACCACAGATATCACAATAATTTGCTGTTTCTCCTGTATGAATACGTTTGTGTGTGGTTAAGCTTCCATTCTGAGAGAATGATTTGCCACAGATATCACATCCATATGGTTTCTCTCCTGTATGTACACGTTGATGAGCTATTAGACTACCATGTACAGAGAATGATTTACCACAGATATCACACTGATGTGGCTTCTCTCCTGTATGAATATGCTTGTGAAAATATAAAGCACTCCCTCCAAAGAATGACTTACCACAAACATCACAGTGATATGGCTTCTCTCCTGTATGAATACGTTTGTGTGTAGTTAACTGATCACTTTCACAGAATGATTTACCACAGATATCACAATGATATGGTTTCTCTCCTGTATGAGTACGTTTGTGTTTAGTTAGGTGTCCATTCTGAGAGAATGATTTGCCACAGATATCACATCCATATGGCTTCTCTCCTGTATGTACACGTTGGTGGGATGTTAAGTGACAATGTACAGAGAATGATTGCCCACAGATATCACAGCGATATTGTTTCTTCCGTGTATGATTACGCTTATTTTTGATTAGGTTACCATTCTTGGAGGACGACTTTTCACAAATGTCAAATTCATGTGATGGTTTTCCTTTATCTCTAGGCATGTCTTCAAGAAAAAAATCAATCTAAGTATCTGACGTTTTTGCAATATTTTTTTCCTTCTCAAATCAAAATATTTCTATATATTTCTTGTTGATTCTGTTCCTATTATTTATTCTTTGCCATTTTTTCAGCTGCTCTATTTCTGTCCAATGTTACCTTTATCTAAAAACTTATGAAAATTTATCCAAGTTTAATTATCACACAAACTCACTTTGTATACACTCCAGATTATGAGACAGAAATTTTGCTAATAATCTCAGTTCAGAGCAAAATATCATTGGAATTTTACAATGAATTCATAGAAACAGTGATAGATATCTCTTCCAAATAACAATTACATTCAGTCTTTAAAAGATGGAATAGGTTGTAAGTGCATCTTCCATTATGCCAGTAACATTTGTTATTCTGAAATAGGGAAGAAACATCGGCTTAAAATAAAAATATAGAGGTTACTTGAAAAACAAATTAAATTGTGGGAAATTTATAATATTTCTATGGAGATAAATAACAGGAACAAATATTTACTTTAACAACTGAACATTTTAATTTACTAATATTTACAAAACAGAATTTTGTGTGAAGCATACACATTTGCAAACAAGAGCTATACCTTCACATTTTGTTAGCAAACAACAAAATAGTAGACAATAACCCTCTCTCTCCAGAAATATAATTTAACATGGTTATTCAGTCCCAGGTCAGCTTTGACTGGACAAACATGATTAAAGACATTCTATCCAAAATCATCATCATCACCATCATAGAACAGAGTGGCAAGTGTTGGATGGTTTGATGGGAGCTGGCAAGCTGGAGTGCTGCACCATGTCCTAATTTGTCTCTTATGGCATGGTTTCTATAGTTGGATGTCCTTTCTGATGTCAGCTACCTGAGTACTAGGCTGAGGTATCAGCACATGTGCCTGTTATATGACACCAGCACCGGTGCCATAGCACATCCTATCTTTCTTAGTAGCACTATATACCTAGTAAACTATGTTATACAATATAGGCCTCAATTTTTAACCCCTTTATTACACACATTGCTAACACTGTATGATTCAATTAAATTTGAAAATAATCATGAATTTACACTGGTTTCATAAAACAACCACAATTTTTTTAATTTATGAACATAGTCATGGCATTTTTAGAATAGATTTCAACAAAATGCTCTAAACTAAAATCTATTTCAAAATTTTTGTCTTAAAGCAAATCTAATTACAGGTAAATACAGCTAAATTCAGCAAAATATAAAATTATCTAAATTTTGTTTAAATATCAGTATAAAAAAGGAGTATACCACAAAATTTAAATGTATAAGAATTGTGGAAATTACTGGATACCTATCAGTTGAGCTTAATGCACATAAGACAGGTGTACCATAAAGGTAAGATAAAATGAAATATTGGGCTTTTGTCTATGAAGAAAACTTAGAAATGAAATATTCAATCATCCCATAAATTGTGTCTGAACTTCTATATTTTCAATTTGTAAACACTTTAACAGTATTTTAGAGTGTCTAATGACATCAAGTGATATTACATGTATTTGGACATTTTTAAACTAATTAAATTTCATTTTGCAACATAATCTAATTGAAATTCCACTTATTATAGCTCTTTAAGGAGCAATGCTTATGAGTTTAAAAAAGGGAACTCTGTAACTGAAGTGACTCGAAATATTCACTCAGCTTATGGAGAAGAATGCCAGAATGAAAGACCTTCCAGAAGAGGGTTTGTAAAATTTAGAAGTGGAAATTTCAACCTTGAACATGAGATCCGAATAGGACGTTCAATTGAGTGTGATGACAAGCTCCTTTTGGCAAAACTTGAAAAAGATCATACAGTTTCGGTTGAAGAATTGGCAAGTAAGCTTTGTTCAAGCCATACAACTGTTCACTGCTATCTTCAACAGTGTGGAAAGGTCCCAAAACTCGGAAAATGGGTGCCTCGTGATTTGTCTGACACCAACCGCAAATCCCGAGTGGACATCTTTTCTGTTCGTTCTCGTGAACTAATCTCGTCCTTTTTGGACAGACTGATGACCTGTGAGGAAAAATGGGTCTTTTATCAAAATGTTAAGTATCGTACCCGTTGGCTTGGTGAAGGAAAAAAGCTCAACCACAATCGAAAAGGGAACTTCTCTCTGTTTGGTGGGATTGCAAAGGAGTCATCCACTTTGCGTTGCTGCCAACTAATGCAACAATCAATGTTCAAATCTACTGTCAACAATTGGAGCAATTGAACGCTGCTTTGAAGTAAAAAAAAAAAGGCCAGCTTTAGTGAATCGAAAGGGAGTGGTGTTTCATCAGGGCAATGCAAGACCCCCACACTGCAAAGATCACATCACAGAAGTTCGAGGAACTTGACTTGGAGAAAATTGCTCGTCTGCCTTATTCTCCAGACCTTGCTCCTTCCAATAATTTGTTCCATAGTTTACAGAATCATTTGGATGAATTAACTCTCGAAACAACTAAAGAAGTCGAAACTGACCTTTCAGAGTACTTCTCTTCGTAACTGAAAAAGTTTTTCACTAATGGAATTAAAGAGCTTACCAGTACATGAAAATACGTTATGGATAATCATGGAAACTATATTGATGATTAAGTTCCCTTATAGTGTAAGATTTGCT
>JAOQGO010004532.1:214214-224538 GCA_027568975.1 Octopus mimus
CGTCCAACCCATGCTAGCATGGAAAGCGGACGTTAAGCGATGATGATGATATATATATATATATATATAAAAATTAAATACACAACTAAAAGAGCTACTAATAGTTTCATGCTATCATCATACTTGAATAGGTACATTTATGAATATGCCATGTATCTTAAAGTAATCTTGTGTGTGTGTATGTATGGTGCTCCAGCATAGCCACAGTCAATTGACTGAAACAAGTAAAAGAATAAAACAATATATAAGATGGGTTCCTTTCAGTTTCTATTTACCAAATCCACTCAAAGCTTTGGTTGGCATGGGGCTATAGTAAAAGACACTAGCTCAAGATGCCACATAGAGGGACTAAACCTGAAACCATGTGGTTGAGAAGCTAACTTCTTAATCACACAGCCACATGCCTGCATCTCATACAAAAATATCAATTTGCAGACATTACTCGATGAATTTCACTGATGCAGATGACCATCACTTTCTTCAGACAGGTTTTTATTTAATTATGCAATTCCTGTCTCACTTTCTTCCTTGCAAAAAGGCTTACCTGCGAGGTTCGCTGCCAGACCCCCAAAATACTCCAGACAGTCAATACAGCCATCAACATCGGCACGTGCTTCCCATATAGGTTTACCAGAATCCAAAACTTCAATTTGAGAAAACTCCTCTCGTCTTTCCTGGTGAATATCAAAATAAAATGGAGAGTTTAGACTGAGGATATTTAGGAGTGGGTAAGGAAACAAGGGTGGGGAACTGTAGAAGGTTTTTATTTGGACAAATTGACTCCAATAAGTATTTTTTTTAAGCCTAGTACTTATTCTATAAGTCTCTTTTGCCAAACCAGTGTTTCAGGGATGTAGACAAACCAACACAGGTTTTCAAGTGGTAAAAACACATAAACACACACATTATTCCTGGGAATGAGTATAAAAAACTGCACTCCTCTGCCAAGCTATGTTGAGCCAGTGTGTCAGAGTAAGTTCATGAAACCAGTAGGATCTCAGACTCAAGTACACAGCCTGCAAATTAGACTGTGGTTGGGTGAAGAGAACATACTGTTGCCTTCATCTTGCAATAGACTGAACATTGGTAATCCAATACAATCCAATCCAAGACATCCATAAAAACAAAAAATGACAGAGTATGGAGAAAAGAAAATGCAAAAGACAAGGGACACCTTTAGCAACAGAGCAGCTTTGCGCAATATTTTTCCACGTTCAAAACCAGAGAGTTGAGACCAATGTTGAGCAGCAGACCTGGCACTGTTCACTGCATCATCCACATCTTTGGCACCAGATGAATGGAAAGTCCGCAGAACTTCACCTAGAGAAAGAAAATAGGATGATGTAAATAAACAAGACTTATGTTTGACAGAGTAATCTGAATGCAAAAGGGTTAATAATCACATTTCCTCACTTTTTACTATTAAAGTACAGAAGTATAGGTGTGGTTATTTGTGTGCAGGTATGGCTGTGTGCTGATAATGTTCACTTTACATAGACGGGGTTTCAGGTTCAAACTCAATGGGCTAGTCTTCTAATATAGCCTCAAATTGACTAGTGTGTGTGTGTGTGTGTGTGTGTGCTCGCACACATGCATATGTTTCTCTGTGTGTTAGTGTGTGTAAGAGATGAGGAACAGAAATAAACACACTTGCAAACAAGTTATTTTTCTCCAGCAAGAGAGAGAGAGATTTACCATTCATCATTTGATAAGATAAGTACTAAACAAAGATAAATCCCTTGATTAAGGTGTTCCAGATGTAGCTACTCTCAGGGTTTGATAACATAATGACAGTTATTTGACTTTTTTTTCTGATTCAGTTGTTGTCATCATCATCATCATCAACATCATCATTTTAATGTCTACTTTATTATGCTTGCAAGGGTCAGGCAGAATTTGTTGAGGCAGATTTTATATGGTCGGTCACCTTTACTGTCACCAGCCTTTGGCCCAGGGCTATAGTAGAAGACCCTTGCCTGAAGTATCACACAGTAGGACTGAACTTGAGACCAGAAACTTTGGAAATGAACTTCTCAAGCAATGAGCCATGCCTGTACCTCTTTCTTTCATCTGCAGTCAGTTGTCGTGACTCTGACTGTTGAGAAGCTGTCTACATACTGGTCAGTTTTTCACCCTTTTACCTGTTTGACTGCGACCATGCTGGGGCACCACCTTGAAGGGTTTTAGTCAAACAAATCAACCCCAGGATTTATTCTTTGTAAGCCTAGTACTTATTCTATCAGTCTCTTTTGATGAACTGCTAAATTACAGGAACATAAACACACCAGCATCAACTGTCAAGCGATAGCAAGTGGGGGGGGGGAGACAAACACAGACACAGAAATATATATATATATATATGACAGGCTTCTTTCAGTTTCCATGTACCAAATCCACTCTCAAGGCTTTGATCTGCTCGAGGCTATAGAAGACACTTGCCAAAGATGCCACACAATGGAACTGAACCCAGAATCATGTGGTTAAGAAGCAAGCTTCTTACCATGCAGCCACACCTGCACAAGAAGTAAATACAAGTGAATCAGCATACAGAGTCACACTACCATGATACAGCTTCACAGTAGGTCAAAGAAGGCAACCTTTTTTAATGGTTACACAATCGGCTAGAAATAGCAGCCAAATCTTCATTAAAAACAGAACACAATACAATTGTAAATATACAAAAAGACAGTATGGTCATGACAGGAATGACTTTGATCATATGTATTCTTGATTAGGGTTGACCTAGGGCTAAATAACAAGTTTATAATGTAACCTACCGGTTGAAGGTATGACCAATGGCAGAGTTTCTTTGTCTTGACCTTTCGGCTCAACCCTGGCCCCATTCACAAAATTTAGGCTCTGTTGGACAGCAGCACACTGCTCCTGGGCATATGTAGAGAAAGTTTGGTGCCATTTCTTGGCCACCAACTGGACAATAGATCTTCTCATTTCAGGGTAGAGTAGATGTACCTGGAAATAGGTAAGTTCTATGAGTAAGGTGGCAGTGGTGGTGATGTTTGTTGTGGAAGTGGTAGTAGTGGTGCTGATGGCGATGAAGATAGTGGTGTTGGTGGAGGTAATGGTGAAGATGGTGGGGCGATCCTTTCAGGGTCGATAAATTAAGTACCAGTGAAACACTGGGGTCGATGTAATCAACTAGTCCCCTCTCCCAAAATTTCAGGCCCTACGCCTATAAAAGAAAGGATTATTATTATTATTATTATTATTATTATTATTATTATTATTATTATTATTATACAAGGCGGCAAACTGGCAGGATCGTTAGCACTGTCTTTACATTCTGAGTTCAAATCCCATGAAGGTTGGCTTTGCCTTTCATCCTTTCGTAGTCGATAAAATAAGTACCAGTTGAGCCATGGAGGTCGATGTAATCGACTTACCCACCTCCTCTCGAAATTGTTGGCCTTCTGCTAAAATATGAAACTATTATTATTATAATTGACGGTGGTGGATTGGCAAAATCATTCGTGCATTGAATACAATTCCTTGGCGCATTTCATTAAAGCCTTCTATGTCCTAAGCTCAAATTCCACCAAGTTCAACTTTGTCTGTCATTCTTCCGAAAATGATAGAATAGATTACTTGACAAGTAGTGGGGTGACCCTTCTTTCATAATAGTTGACCTTGTGCCCAAATTATAAACTAATATTATAAGGATGATGAATTAGTAGAACCGTTAGATCATGGAACAAAACAACTTGCAGCATTTGTTCCATCTCTTTATATTCTGAGTTCGAATCACGCCAAGCACCAGTCAAGTAGTGGAGTCGACGGTATCGAATGACCTTCACCCTCTTCTCACTAGCCTTCTGCCTAAATAAGAAACTATTACTGAAGAATGTTGAGCACATAATGGGTCAAACAACTGATAAAATGAGTTGAGGTACTTAGTTATGTCCCTTTAACTGAAATGTTGCCGAGGTCAACACTGTCATTCGTCTTTGCAAGACTGCAATTCTCAAACTCAAACATTTATGTCCTGTATCAATATAAGAAAGCATTAATATCATATCTAGGATGTAAACAGCAGAATTGGTAGAGCGCTCTATATACCCTATGACATTTATTTACATTCATTTACGTTTAGACTCGTTTCCTACAAGGACAGATAAAATAAAGTTCCAGAAAAGTACGAAGATCGATTTAATAGAATATATACTTCGATACAATTCGTAGGCCTAGAAAGCTATACAAGGATATTCAGCTACCATTATTAAGAGGTTATGTCACCGCAAGGTATTACGTCGTTGGTTCATAAAGTCATTAACTTGAATGGCATCGGTCCATCACCGATATTTTTCAACCGATCTAAACTTAAAATGAAGAAGGACGAAATTACCGTATTCACTTGTGAATAAGTCGCACAATTTTATATTTGATTTTAACTGAAAGAGAAAAATAACCAACTAGGGTGCGAGTTATATACGGGGCAAGGCTAAAATTATGAAACAAGATTTAACACAAAATTAGGGATGTGTGACTTAAGCATGAGTAAATACGGTTATATAATGTTTGGTGAGTTTTTAAGCTGTTTGACACCTGGCAGAATCATTAGCTTGCCGGTCGAAATGCTTAGCGGTATTTCGTCCGTCTTTACGTTCTGAATTCAAATTCCGCCCGGATCGACTTTGCTTTTCATCCATTCGGGATCGATAAAATAAGCACCAGCTGATTACTGGGGTCGATGTAACTGACTGGACCCTCCCCACAAATTTCAGGTCTTGTGCCTTTAGTAGAAAGGATTATTACTATTATTATCAAGGCGCTAAATTGACAGGATTGTCAGGGTATCGCATAAAATGCTTCGCAGTATTCATCATGGTTCTTCTTTTAAGCCTTGGAGTCAAAATCCCGTCGAGATCAACATTGCCTTTCATACTTTTGGGTTCGATAAACAAAATAAAGTATCAGTGATGTACTGTAGTCCATGTGATCTACTTGCCCCTACCTTTGAAGCTACAAAAGGCAGTGAGCAGGCAGAACCGTTACTTTGTCAGAAAAAAAAAATGCTTAGCAGCATTTCGTATGGCTCTTTACGTTCTGAGGTGTAGGCTTCGTGCTGAGGTTAGGAAGTTACAATTAGCTACCATTTCTGACAGGTCGAGTAACCACATGGAATTATCCCGTTGGACCGCAAAGTCATTAATTTGTAGGGTTGGTGTATATTCGATTGAATCGCACCAGTCTGTCACCTTCTATATACATTCTACCAACTTACGTAGAGTGCACATGCACCCTACGTCAACTTTGCCTTTCATCTTTTGGGGGTTGATAAAATAAGGTGCCGGTTAATTACTGGAGTAGAAGTAATCGACTAATCTCTTTTTCACCGAAATTGCCGGCCTTGTGCCTATAGCAGAAAGCATTATTAACGTAAGCACTTAGTCTGGTGCCCTACCGACTTTAAAAAAGCAGAGCACACAGACAAAAACCCGCGACCTGGTTTCGGTTCTCGCTCGAGAATAATTTCATTTCACTTTCAAGTATGCTGTCCAGTTTCATAAAAAATAATTATACAAAAAAAGGTTTAAGCGAATTAACAGCTCTTTACACATCTAAGTCAATAGAATTATATTATTCAAACAACAAAATATTAAGGATTTGCAGTAGTGTAAAGCATTTATGGCACACGTACCGTCTTATTATAAACGAGCACCGACTGCTCAGTCAGCTACCGAAAGGGTCTCTTCGTCATTATTCAATCTGCTAGATATGGTAGCTAAATTGCCCTAACAATATACACCCTGCCTTCTTAAAAAAACAAATTTACATTACGTTGCTCTATATAAAAAATATCTAATATCTTTGAAATAAACAAATAAAGACGGGACGGTCAAAGTTCGAATGTTTTTGATAATAGGTTTGCATGATATAGGTTGACCCAAAGTTAAACACTCGAGGCAACGGTGCGATATATCTACCGCATCAAAAGTAGATTTATAAATCTAATTATTATAACCATTATAGAGGAGTTGGAACCACAAACCTCTTTAAAAAGTGTCCGAGTCGCCGATGCTGATAGAATTATGTCACTAGTATGGGGAATAACTCGCAGCCAACTGTTGACAAAACATGTGCGTCGGGCTCTCGTAAATGTGTGTGTGTACTTATAGATGATTAAATGAATCTGTGTATCTGTACAGGTACAGATACACAGTGTGAGTATGTGTACGCGCGTACAGATGATTATATGGGTGGATGTGCGAAAGGCAAAATCAACTTTGGTGGAATTTAAACTCAGAACGTGAGTTTAAATGCCAGTTGCTTCGCTCGTCACCAAGCTAAACCTAATCATTAAGCAGACCCTGGCTCAGATTAATATCCCCTCAGTTCTGGAGCCATCAGGGTTATCCAGAAGTGATGGAAAGAGACCAGATTATCTTACCCTCCGTCCTTGGGGAACGAAATCGAAGGGGCCCACTTGTGTAGGTTTACTCCGTCATTTTTATAAAGTCCCATCCTGGATGAAACGGTAGCTTTGTAGATATGGGTCACAATTTAGTGCAATACGGAAGCAAAAATCACTTCACATGTGACATGCAATTGTAATAGTTACAATTACGTAGTACTGGTGTCAGCTATTAGATGATAATCGGTAAGTGTTTAATACTACGGAGATCCTAAATAAAAACAGGGGCATTATTCTATCGTCTGAGGTATGTAAATTATTATTTTTAATTATCATTTATTATTCTACACTCTTCTAGGAGTATTTTTTTCCGATCTAAAAGGTAACTTCCAATAAATTTAGGTGACTCTCCTAGCAGCCGATCGTAATGTTTACAATGAAGGCCACTGTCTACTTTGGCCGAGCCTAGAACAATGTAATATTATCAGTTATTGAATACAGAATTATATCCATTTCATATTCGTTTCCTACACATTTTTTTACACCTGTTGCACTATTTTTATTTTTATTTTTTTTGATTTTCGTTTCCGGGTCAAGTTGTAAACATTAACCGAGTCTTGTGCTCTGTTATTCTATTATTGATGTTAAGGTTGATTTATTTTCGTTTTCAAACTTTAAAATTATTCTAAAAACGAGGAAACACACGGAACATACTATTGTGAGCGACATAGATGTCTTGACACCGTTTCGTTTACTTAAAAATTGGAATTTTGGAAAATAATTGCTTTTTTACAATCGAGATTTCTGTTTTTGTTTACGTGAAATTATTTTAAAAATTGCAAGATTTGTCTGTTATTTCTAGCATGTGAGAAACCTTCTAGGCTTGACTTTATGTGCTGGTTGAAAATCCCCTAAAATCACCATTTAATTCTTTCAAATATTTCTGTATTGAAACCAAGTGTGGGCAATTTTTTTTTTTGTTATCACAGCAAGTGGTCACCATTTTTTAAAACTTGAAAACTATCAAACTAGACATTAGTTTTGAAAAAAGTAGCTTCCAATCCAACAGGGGAGAGAAAAGTGTATGATCTTTCGATATTGATTGTTAAACACCAATAATTATTAAGATATTTTATTAGCAACCTCAATTACGATGGGGTCAAAGTTAAGGAAAGATTTCTTAAAAAAACAGGACCTGACTATGCTTCGGACTCTCTCAACTTCAAAAACAACAACTATGCTGACCAATTTTTACTCCCAAAGATCATGCAACAGTTCCAAATAATGATGCAATACTTGCAATGTAATAATTTCAAATAGATAGAGAGAAAATAACGAATATTTTGAAGTTGCTCGTTTTGCCCCACCCCTATAGCTTTATATGTGCATCGAAATCCAATCCCTAAGAAAGAACCATTCCACGTTCTATCGATGATTTATAAATTCGTATGACATCAACATTTTACATTTTGTACTGTTTTTAAAGTGTGTCCTCCCTTTCATACAATGTGATTCACAAAAGTTTTGACTACAATCAGGTACGCTCTTTATCATGTTAAAACCTAGTTATTTTAGCTGCTGAGTCACTTCCTTTGTTAATTCAGTATAAATTTAATCAGGCGTCGTTCGACTTTAGACCCAGTCACTTTCCATACAGACACAACACGAAAATATTTACTGTTTCCTGTCGACATCGTCCAGGACAAAGAGTTTAAACAATCGGTTCATACATCGATTCTGTTTTAAGGTTTAATATTTATTTTACTTTGTATTTTCTTTCCTTGTCGTATGGACCCAGCAAGATTAATCTCTAAATATCAATGATATTATTTTTATCAATCATTAAATAATTTTGCTTTGATTTCTGTGTTTCAAATGAAATTTCATTAGGCAATTGTAAATATACGTTGTATGTTTTTACGTGTGCACACTGATTATATATACTCTTTTACTTGTTTCGGACTGTGGCCTTGCTGGAGCACCGCCTTTAGTCGAGCAAATCGACCCCAGGACTTATTCTTTGTAAGCCTAGTACTTATTCTATCGGTGTCGTTTGCCGAACCGCTAAGCTACGGGGACGTAATCACACCACCGTCGGTTGTCATGCGATGTTGGGGGGACGAACACAGACACACAAACACACACGCACACACATATATAATCAAAATAAGTAACAAGGATATCCAAAGTTAATGCAGTACGATCGTTTCCTGCGACTCCATTTAATTAAGCAATGTGAACATTAGAATTATTTAGAATTATTTACTAGCCTGTATGGTCTGGCTAAGTCAAAATGATTTTTTGTATTCTTCCTTTCTACTTGGAGAGTTTAAATGTAGTTATAAAAATATGTCCTTTTGCTTAAATGTAATTTCAGTAAATTTCTATATCTTTGTGCAGCTGAAGATTGCTCTGCATTTTACATTTGATGTAATGTTCACATTGCTTAATTAAATGAAGCCGCATGAAACAATCGAACTGCATTAACTTTGAATATCCTTGTTGCTTATTTTGATTTTAATCACCTTATTTTGAAATTGTATGGATAATAACCATACTTAATTCTGGTGTCCAAATGATTTTGAACACTGCGGAATAGATGATAATCAGATGGGGCAATGTCGTTTCAAGTACGGCAAAGCACCACATATCTCATGCTTTGTCATCTCCTTTGTAAGGTTCAGCATTTTGATATCGACATTCAATATTTCATCCCATGTCTTCCTGGGTCTCCCTTTTCACAACTTCCTTACACTTTAAGTGATATATATATATATATATATATATATTACTGTCATTCAGTTACTAAATTTCCTTTCTGTTTCAGTATTTCAACAATGTTGCGCACTGTAATATATATTTTGGCTGTCATTTGCCTAAATTCTGTTATTGCTGGTAAGTTTATGACTAATCTCTTTATCAACCTTATCCTTCTTGCTTTCCATATCCTACATTATCTTTTAATCCACCTAATCAGTTTCTGATTTTTTCCAGTTACTTTTGTTTTTGTTTAACCTCCAAGCAGCTCTGATTGAACAGATGTAAGATTGACCTGCTCGAAATAGCTGTCAAATCTCCATCAATAACACTCTGCTGTCTTAAAAGGGAGGACACAGGGGAAAAAGTAACCCTAGGTAGAGAAAAGCATGGATAAGATCAATATACATAACCAGTCTGACCACTGAGTTATAGTGGTCATTCAGCCATGCCAGTAGCTCAGGTATTATACTGTCTGCTATTTCATACTAACTGACCACTGAGCTATCCTGACTTGTCGGTACTTCCCGCCTAACTGTTTCCAGTTCATTCCATATATGCTGCGTGATGATGATCATCACCATCATTTAATGTCTGTTGTCCATGCTGGCATGGGTTGGATGGTTTGACCAGGGCTGGTAAGCTGAGGGGCTGCACCAGTCTGATTTGGCATGGTTTCTACAACTGGATGCCCTTCTTACTGCCAACCACTCTGAGAGTGTAACGGGTGCTTTTACATGCCACTGGCATGGATGCCAGTTGTGTGGCACCAGTATCTGCCACGACTGCGATTCTACTTGGCCTTCTTCTTGAACACAGCATATTGCCAAAGATCTCAGTCACTTGCAATTGCCTCTGTGAGGCCCAACACTTGAAAGGGGCTTTTTAACACAACATCAGTAAAAGTGCTAGTTATGCGACACCAGCATTGGCCATATTGCCACTTCCATCATGCCCAACGCTCAAAAGGTGCTTTATGTAAATTAATAATAACTCTATAAGATGTACCCGGTGCAAGCTATGGACACATAAGGGGTGCAGCAATATCAAAGGCAGGTTAACTAGGAAGCTAGATTTTGTATGTGGCAGATGTTCAGGTGCAATAAAGACTGTAGACAAACAGGAAACAACTTCTATCTCATTCCAGGGTGAAAAACTAGAGGTAGTCGATAGCTTCCGCTATCTGGGTGACCAAGT
>JAOQGO010004532.1:5087026-5099894 GCA_027568975.1 Octopus mimus
ATTGTGGTACTTTGGTTTGACTCTCTCGGGGATGAACATAAGTTTGACTTTATACAATTTCACATTTCGAATTATTATTGCTCTATAAGCCCTATTTTGTTAAACAAAGCCTTAATTTTTGCAAGAAGGTTTGTGGAGATACCTAAGTCGGATATAGAGATAATTTTGACGGCAAGGGAAACACTTAACTTACAATGAGAGTGATTGGCAGAGAGCCGACTTCAATAATATTTTTGATATAACCATGGGGTCATCGGATTCCGCTCAGGTGACTGACCTAGTGGGCCTATATCTACTCTCAGAGATTAAAGAAAGTTTCCTTCCTCTCATCGGTGGATTGTATAGGGATGATGCCCTTTTAGCTGTGCCGAGCATGTCTAAGACGGCACTGAATAGATTATAGAAATCGCTGAGAAGCTTTTTGAGGGATTTCTTTAATCTTAACATCATCTTTGACATTAATTCTAGAGTGGTGAATATTTTGGATGTTACCTTGTGTTTAAATACCGGTCTTTATTATCTCTTTCGTAAGCCGAATAAATTGATATCATATATTAATGTATCGTCCAATCACCCAAAATCTACAATAGACAGCATTCTTATGGCGATATCAACAAGAATATCTAATTTACCTGCGAATGAAGAAATTTTTGAACAACATGCACTGATATACAACAATGCTCTAAAGTTAATTGGATTCAAAGCTAAAAGATCATATATCCCTAATACAAGATTCAAAAACAAAATGGCTGGTTTGCCACTTAAACACGTCACGGCTGTTCAGAATAAACGCAGAGTATCACCTGACTGCAATAATAATAGGCCTTGGAGTAGAAGCGTGTTTAGGGATGTTGGGAATAGGTACAGGAATAGGAGAAGTAATAGTGTTAACAAGGAGATAAAGAAAACAGGAGGTTCACGGTCTAGAATTAGGGAAGTAATTTGGTTCACTCCTCCTATTTCCCTCAGAGTAGGAACTTACCAAAAAGGTTTTTTAGAATTTTGAAGGAGAACTTCCCAAGGAATCACAAATACTATAGTATTCGTAACAAGTCAACTATCAAGTTCTCTTGTAATGCCTAATTTCATCTCGATTATTGCATCTATTAATAGAAGCAAACTTGCTGGGCGGGGTATTTGGCAACGTTCCTCTGAGGGAACAAAAATTCAACAGGACAATGTACAGCACTTCACCAGTTTCTCAGTCTTCACAGAATTATTCACAGCCAAAAAAAGAGATTTCATTGGGAAAGGTGATGCATCATTGCATGGTTTCTTTTATAAATGATCATGCGCAGGCCAGCCCAAATATTCAAAAAAAAATTTTTTTTGATTAATTAGAAAAAAAAAGACTGTGAGAAAGTGGTGTTAAATTCTTGTTATATAGTTTCGCGCGAGCCACGGTGTTTTTTCTCCCCAGCTGTGGCGAGTGGTAGTGTCTCCAGTACGGAGAGCTACGCCAGGGCCGCTGCGGCAAGGAAGCCAGTACCGCTGGAAACTGAGTTGATCGAGCTGGATATGGAGGAGGTGAGCAGAAGCAGGAATTTGATAGCGAATTCCGAGAGTGCCACCAGAAATTAAACTGGAGTGGTTGGTTGCAACAGTTCTGGCTACAACCAAGGAGAATCCGGAATTGGGACTAGTGGCGGAAACAGAAGTGCGCAACTGGTGGGGATTTGGATTCGAAATGTGGCTTTTTGCCACATTCGAGGACATAGAAAGAACTCCCTACCAGATAGAAGTGGAGGACGAGAGGACATTAAATGTCGTAGTTGAGGGAAGAAAGCCAAACTGTTACATATGCGGGGAGAGAGGCCATAGGAAGACCGAATGCCCCCTATATGAGTTTACACAGCCACAGCGATAGAAAACACAAACAGAGGAGGAAAACATTATAGACCACACTGAGGAATTTAAAGAGAGACAGAAGTGTGAAACAGAGGAAACAAAGGAGAAGAACAATAACGGGTCTACTAGCCCTGAAAAGCGGAAGAAACATAAGTCAAAGGAACGATCAACAGAGAACAAAAAAGAGATAGGAAAGCTAGAAACTAATAATGTACAAGAAGAGGATCAGAGAATGGATGAAGATGTTAAATACAAGGTTTTTTTATAAGATATGAGAAGAACGAGCAGATGGAGAGAAAGATCGCGAAGTTGAAGGGAATAACAAGGGTGAAGATGCTGGAAGCCTGTGCTGAGAAATGCATTTTGATACGCGAGGAAAGCTACTTAAGTAATTAGGTTGTGGGATCTGACCCGAAAGAAATTAACACTGAATTAGAAGTATTCATCTCCTCTAAATAAACCCAAATATATGTTTTATTAAGAAAGATTTAGCAAAGGATTAAAGAACCTTCTCAAACCAAGGGTTCATAAAGCCAATTTCCTGAATCCTGTGATTATAAACTATGCCTGCCCCTAGACAGAGTGCCAGTCTGTAACAGGATTACTCATTTTTACAAGTTGAGTGGACTGGAGTAACATGAAACGAAGTATTTTTCCCAGTAATACAATGCCTCGTCCGGTCGAGGATTCGAAACCACAATCTTACAATCATGAATTCAACACCCTAATCACTAAGCCATGTGCCTCCATATGTTATTTTATATGTGGAACATCCAAAGAAAACTTGTGTTGAGACAACCATAAAATACAAAATTCACAAACTTGAGTAATCTATGATAAAATGTTACACAAACAACCAAACTAATCATCATTGTTTACTTTGAAACTGTATAATTTTGAATGCAACACCCTAACTCCTAAACTAGCAAAAGTACTTACCTCCGTGATACCAAACTACCTGAGAGAGGCCCGTGTTTTAGCATACAAAAACCACTTGTTTTAAACATTTTGTATTTAATTTTTATCGAAGATGGATTCTCTTTTTAATGTAAGTTCCGTTCTGAAAATGTTAGGACTGTTTGTGTCCTCGGAACTCAAAGGGACCGTTGCTTGGTTATACGTAACCAAAATCATCACATTCCCCCTGAATGATGCCAATCCATCATAGAGTTATTCATTTACAGTTGAGTGGACTAGAACAACATAAAATGAACTGTCCTGCCCAAGAACACAATGCAGCACCCAATCCAAGAATTGAAACTATGATTTTGTGATCATATGTGCAACACCCTAACCAACTTTGTCACATGTCTGTACTTGTATTCTAGATGTCAACTTAATAAGGACAACTTATTTTACTAAACTCCTACTATAAATTCTTGTCCTGTGTTTTATTATGATTCAATTCATATCTAGAATGTATTATAAGAACCAACATCAAATATTTGACTGGTATTTAATTTTTTTTTACCCCGGGATAAAAGACAAAACTAACTTCAACATTTGAACTCAAAATTTAACTAAATATTCCAGGTGTTTTGTAACTTCAACAATTTTGTGGCTGAACAGTTCTGACATTTGGTAAAAGAAAATACAGGGGGTGGGGATCAGTTAATTATGATTTTATTCAACATATTCCCCTCTCAAATTCACATACTTATTACAGCAGTCCTTCAGTTTTTCTAAGCCTTGTAAAAGAACTCTGAAGGTTGGTCTCCAACCAGACCTTTCGCAACACCCTTAAAGCCAGGAATTTTTCAGTGGGGACTAAGACATCATCCAACCAATAAATTCTAATTCATGTCAATTCAAAATCTGATTTACTATATAATTAAATTATCATTTAAGATGTTAAATCATTTTAAATAACTTATAAACGTAAATAGATAATTCATAAATTTAAACATGCTCACCTCAGATATTCACGGTTTTTTCTTATATTGCTTGCAGATATCTAGCAGCCACCAAATGTATGTTAATTTCAACGTCAGAAGGGAGATACTCTGCTTTGACAGTTTTGCTACACCCCGAAAAATGAATGCACAACAAACTTTATCTATAAATAGTCATGTAACCTTGTATCTCTCTTTCAAGTCAGTAGTAAATCACATGTTGATACAACTCACTACTGTTTACTCTTTTACATTTCTCTCACCACCTCCACCTTATTACTTCTGTTTAAACATATACTACGTATTATTCGAGCATATATCTATTTCACAAACTACTATGTACGTAACATCCCTCTATAGGAATCAACATGGAAACTTCTGAACCAGGGATGGCCAGCCTGTGGCACATGTAAGAACTGAATGTGTGATTGGTAATGGTATTAGGTTTAGTGGAGTCTGCATGTGACAGTAAGATATGCAACGGTATGGTTAAGGTGGAATCAGTGATCACCAGTGTAATGGTTGTTGTTGTTGTTGTTGTTGCAGATGTGCAACATGGAAGAAGAACAGTGATCGAAGTTGTAAAGAAATATTTATTTACTGTTACTTTATTCAATGCCATACCTCAACGGCAGGTGATAAATTCGTAAATCATGCGAAGTAAAGATAAATGTCGTAGATTTTCCTTGTATAGTTTGTGTTCTCGTCATTGTGTAATAGTAAAAACTACAGACAGAGATAGTGATGTTATAAAGGAAAGAACGCGAGCAACTGAAAGTTATGGAGTTGAGAGAAGTTGTCTCATATTTGGCTGATTGGAACCTTTTTTTCTCCCTCTGGCCATTTGCTTTTAATAGCTACCTGCTTGGGGCCATAACACTTGTCATCACGGTTCACTAACTGTTGTTTTTACTAACTAATTTCTTTATTTGGCACACAGGCCACGACATAGGGGGGACAGCACAAGGACAAAATAAAAAAAATCTAGGGGCTGGGGTTATGCATTAGTTAATTCATCTAAAAATCGAATATAATGAAATCGGATGAATTCAAAAATTAAACGATGATATATTTTTCGGGTTCGTGTTCGACCTGCCTGTTTTTTCCCTTTTTTTTACTTTTTAGAATACCTTTTTATTGTTGTCTTTTTTCTTCTGTTTTTTTCCCTTCTTTTCCGTTCAGACCGGCTACACTAGCGCGGCTCCATTCACTCTCAACTTCCTTGCGACATTTGTCCTTCTTTTCTCAAACGTTTTTTGAGGCAGGCACCTTTGCTCCAGACTGATCTTTCTGGACAGGTGGTAGTTAAAAAAACTAACCAACCCGTGTCCGGAGATAAAGTTGCCTGTCTCAATTCTTCTTCCACGCGTCACCCATACCTTCACTTTCAATAAGAAATGACGCCTCTTTTTCCTTGTTAAAAGAGGGAGGCGGCACAATCTTGATGATAGACTCAGTCGATAACCGCACTCTTTCAATTTCCGACATCACTTGTTCGACATAAGTTATCAATCCCCTCAGTTCCTCACAATGTACGAAGGCGTGTGTGACAGCTTCACTGACACGCCCGCACCTCGGACATGTGAGTGGGGTACCAGCACCATGCCTTGACAACCTCTCTCGATCTGGCAAAGCTGATCAGTAGCACAACCAGGCCAGGGATTTCTGGAAATTGTCCAGATACCCCGGCCCAAATGTTCTTCCGAAGAGGTTGACAAGCTGTTCCTCGTCGAAGTCTAGAGTCTCCCCCAGGCCGTCGTCGGACACGTACTCTACCAACCCGCTATAAAATTCCGCAGTGGTAGCCCCGCTGTCGGTATTGCTCGCTCGGGAATGCATGTCTGCACTCTCTCTGCCATACGCTCATTTTCGGTCTCCACGTGATCCATGTGCCTACGTCCCGCCGGGACGTCAAATGTGGCAGGAAGAACTTGACATGCGGTAACCGCACCCATTCATCATCGAGGTAGAGCCAGAGGTGTCTCAGCCTCAGCACATACATGCGTATCATCAGCCAAGGCATCCCTAGTCCACCCTTTAACGGTTTTTGGCAGCAGATGGAGCGCCTCACACGTGGTGCTTTCCCTATTCACAAAAAAGCTGAAAAGGATCTGTTCCAGCTTGGCCAGCCACACACCAGGGAAATGTACAATGGTTAGGCGGTAGGTTATCACAGATGCTATAAACACCTGTGAAGCCTCGGCCATCCTTAGCAAGGATAGTAACCTCCCAGACCAAGTCTGTGTTATGGCCGTCACCTTGCCTGTGACCTCGCTCTAGTTTTTCTCCATCTGGAGATCTGGTCCAAACCAGACACCGAGCAATTTAACCGGGCCCTCCGTCCAACGTCCCACGATGCTGTTGGGAGGCATCGACTTGACCCTCCAGGTGCCTAGTTGCAAGCCGACTGATTTTTTCCTGGTTAATTTTTTTCTCCTGCCACTGATTCGTATCTTTTGATGGCGTCTTCTACACGAGGTAGCTACCCTTCATCAGACACGATGACGGTGACATCATCCACATAAGCCGTCACTCTCCTACTGAAACATAGATCACGTGGGTCTCCCCCGTGGCCTCCAACCTCCACAGCAGAGGCTCAAGAGCCAACACATACAGAAGCGGGGACAGGGAGCAGGCCTGGAGTACTGAACTTTCAATCGCGAACGGCTTCGAGAAGAAAGCTTTCACCCAGACGATTGAATCGATGTCACTACATATAACATTGATCCATCCATCGAAAGTTGGGCCCAATCCGAGCGCTGCCAGATACCGATGGTCAACCCTATCAAATGCCTTAGTCTGGTTTAAATTTACGAGTGCCCCACCTTTGCCAGAAATTTTACCCACCCGCTCTATAGTGTAGCTTATGAGGTGAAGATTGTCGTGTATTGTTCTGCGTGGGATGGCGCATGTCTGTGCCTCTCCTACCAGGTCGCCCACGACAAGCCTCACTCTCTTGGCTAACACCTTGGCCAAAATCTTTAACTCCGTGTTTAGCAGAGTTATGGGCCTAAAATTATTAATGTTATTCCCCTTGCTCGGGTCCTTCCTGATCAGTGTTACCACTCCCCGGCTCACAGATTTGGGACTTCTTCCGTTCTGCTGCCAGTTCGCGTATACACTGGCCAATATGTTCCCGAACAAGTCTGGCATACTCTTATAAAATTCGTAAGGAAGACCATCCAGTCCCGGCGACTTGTCTCCGGGGCACTCGGAAAGCACCTCTATGACCTCCGCAGCTGTGATAGGTCCTTCACAGTGCTACGCCTCACGTACCGAGAGACACGGGCCGCCGACCAGGAAATCCTGAAGGGCATCCCCATGGTCCCACTCCTGCTCCCCCCCCCCACGAACAACGCAGTGAAATGCTCCTGAAAGGCCTTGCACATCTCTTCTTGTCCGTCGATCCCCTGTCCTTGTTCATTTACCACAGACCTTATCGTAGAATATATGCCACATTGAGTTTCTACCGAGCGAGCCCATCCGGCAATGTTGATACCCTCGCGACCTAGTGCACGTACTTTAGCCCGGACCCTGCAACCTTCATGTTTGGCATTGAGGTGTCAGTTCAAGGCCGATTTCGCCACCAAAACTTGGGATGCAGAGCCCACTTTCACTGCCTCTTCTAACGCCTTAACTAGGGACCCTTCTACTCTAGCCTACTCTAGACTTAATTGTTTGCTAAATCTAATAGACTCAAGTCGAATGGCTCTTTTGAGGGCAACCCACCACCGGTTATTCAACACGGTGCCGGTGAGTGCCCTCATGACTAACTCCTTAATCTGGTTATGGTATGTTTCGCAAGCCAATAGGGTCTTGTTCAACTTCCTGTAACCAGATCCCTGTCTATGGACTTTATATGTACCCTACACGTCACTAATTTGTGATCCGCACAGGGTATATAAGTAAACTGTGGACAACTAAAGGAAGACCTATCTCTGGTATTCACAACTATCCTGCCTTTATAAGACCTGAAAGATCCGTCATTATTACTCCAAGTGCACATTGGAACGCTCGGATTCTCGAGTCTGAATCAATCTGCCAGCCTAAATCGCTTCAGTAAATCGATGAGGCGTGAGTTACTTTTCCTACCGATTGAGCCAACGTTATCTAGGCGTGCATGTAGAATAGTGTCTCGTAACATTACTATTGAAAATCCTCCGGGCATCGATAGAACTCGTTCCGTTTGCCCGCTATGCAAGGTGCGTAAATGCCGATCAACCTGAAGGTCTTACCACTGAAAGTGAGATCCAGAACGACCAAATTACCGTCTGGTGATTGCACGTGTCTGTAGAGTCAAGCTTTTTTCGGATCAAAACCACAACCCCCTCCTCCTGTCCGACTAGGAGACATGCTTTTCTCATAGTCTTTCAGGATGTTTGAAAAGGCCTGCATCTTGTCCAGCTTGGTCCCTGTAGCAACCATAATATCAATTTTATGTGACCTGAGGTCGTCGAGGAAACAGGCTTGCTTCCACTTCGATCTCAGGCTACGCACATTCAGACAGCCTACCTTAATCCAGAGGGAAACGTTCTCAGCACCACTGAGGCTGAGACTACCCGCTTCGTCTCTTCTAAGGTGGGTTCCATCGGCAGGTCGAACACTTTGGGCGTATCTGTTCACGTATCTCTTGAGGATACCTGTTTTTTAGGTCCATAAAAAGATCTCGTCGTATTTTCGCTATACTGTTCAGGCATTTAGGGTTACTTATCCGAAAAATGTTACTCTTTAAATGGTGCTTAATTATCTCCATCATTGTATTGTTCGAATTTTTAAAAACTACGGTTATCCTTTCTTCTAAATTGTGTATTATTTCCGCTTCTAGATGAAATAAATTTTCTTCTTTTTCCTTTCCTTCGGGTAAATCTTCTTCCTTTCCTTTTTGGGGCCGCCTCTTTATTTGGTGACTCCGTTACCATTTTAGACCTTTTTCGCGACACCGTTTCGAAGTTCATTTCTTCTACTACCGGTGTGTCATTTCGGCCGGTTTGTTTACAGGTTCAATTTCGCGCGGTCGGCCTCCGTGACCGGGGGTGCCGCCTCCTCTGTACTTTCCTCTTGTTAATTTTCTTGTGGTTTTTCCTTTTGTGGAAGGGAGCATTTTGACCTCAGGTGCCCCTTTTTTCCATATTTGAAGTACTTGGATTTCCTCCCCTCCACTCTTAACACGATATCCTCTCCGAATAATATCTTTTCGGGTAACTTTTCTAGATCGATCATTGCAGCTTGCACCAAGACCTCCAGTGTCTGTCCTCTACAATTTTGCGGTGCATCTCTCGTTATTTGGATTATGTCCAAGTCATTTCCACCTCCGGTGGGATATTTTTAATTTTACGTCCCAGATATAGATAGTGGTAGCATCATAATGCTACCACTTTGCAAGATTCGAGTCGATAATTCTTTTGCCTTCTCGATCGACTCAAACCTTGCCTCTACCGTTGTGAATCTTGTACCACGCGTAATGTAGTTTATCTGGCCCATTACTGGCCCGAGACACCTATCAATTTAACTCTATTCAAAGTGTTCAAAATGCTTTTTTCTGCCTTGTACGTTTTATAAACAATTGTACACTCTTCAGTCCTGTTCAAAATTTTGCCGGAGGAGGGGGGGCGTAATCCTGCTTTCAGCGTTTTCCTCACAAATCATTCAGTATAAAGCCTGAATTTCCTCTTTTTTGTAGGTCAATATTTCACTTCCTCTCACAACGGAGGTAAAATTTCTCTTTTCTTCAACAGAAGTCAATCTTTTCTCTTCAACAGAAGACATTTTCCAAAAAATTTTCACAATTTCACAAAAATAGTAATAACAAAACACGTTCCACAATGGAACGCAGTCTGCACAAAGGTAATAAACAAATCCTTCTTCCGTGAACAACAATTTCAACAATAAATATATGTAAAAACAGTTCAATAATATTTCTCTTACGGGAAACCACAACAAAAATTAACAATTCCTGCAAGCAACAAAAACACTAACCTTACAGTATAATAATAATTATACCTTATTATTATAGCTTACAGTATAATAATAATTAACACACACTCAATAACAGCTCAAACACAAGGTTCTCGCTTACTGATTTTGCTGTACCAAATTCTAGTATTTATAACTATACAAAACCAGCTAAAAGGATAGACATATTGCTGAGAACAATAGATTTCGTTGAGGGGGGGGGGTCTGTCATCACTATTCTCGCTTTTGGTGAAACAGAAGAGCTTAGAAGGGTCAAGGGGCAAAGACATTATTCTGCTTAGCAAAGGCATCTGGTAAAAATGTGACTGCTGCCACTCATAGAAAAACTATTGTTTTGGCGTGAAGCCACTAGATATGCATCAGAATATCTTGACGAAAGGAAAAGTGGCTTATCACTGATTTATTCATGTGTCATGATTTATCTCCCAAAACTTTGTTGAATTAGATTATAATAAACAAAGGTCTGTGTCTGTCGGCTGGTTTTATGTAGATGGAGGAGGATAATAATGGTAATGCACATGGTCCAGAAAAGTTAGAATGAGTCCCAATGAAGATGCTAGAAAGTGGTAGGCATAGACTGTCAAAGAGTGAAGAAGGCACTGACTGAAAAACGCAGAAGGAATTCAAATCATACATATTCAAAAGTTAAAAGTAGATCAATAAAACAAAGAACGTGAATGGATTGACTAGAATTTCACATAAGATGCTGAGGAAGTTGATGGTTGACTCTCATAAATTTCTCAGTGCAAATCCATGGAACAATGAAGAGAAGCTTGCAGAAACATTCAGACCGAATCCAGATTTAGTCGCTTCATACGCAGGCTGTATGTGGCCCTTTATGGTTTTGCATTTGTTTGGCATACTTAATGCCATAATTATTGATTTCAAATTTTGGCACAAGACCAGGATTTTCAAGGGAGGGAGTAAATTGATTACATCGGTCCCGGTGCTCAAATGGTGCTTATTTTATTGGCCCCCGAAAGGATGAGAAACAAAGTCGACCCTGGTGGAAATTGAACTCAATGCCATAATTATAGAAACATAGCAATTAAAATTTCGTTTCTTTTTCTACCTGTCTGTCTATTTGTGGCAGTCAATCTCTCCCTTCCCCACTCTCTCTCTCTCTCTCTCTCTCTCTTTCTCTCTCGCATATAATCATGTTTTATCTCGATCAAGGTTCGACGGAACGAGACATCACACTGTGCATGAGGTTTGTTAAATTATTACAATTTTCTTTTGTATTATGACCTCGTTTATGTTGAAAAATGTTATCTCATGAATGCACATAACCTAGCAGTTGGGTTACATGTTATGTCCTTGACCCAGTTCTCTATTTCATGTTTGTTTAGTCCAGTTGAACATGGACCTCACTCAGGGCTTCACTCACAACCAATCCACAAATCGTGTTAATACAAAATGTAAATGGCCCTTAAGGGCGAGGATACACAGACTGTTGATGATGCACTCAAAAGTTTCTAATATCTGTGGCAAGTGAGAAAAATACTGGATTCAAAGCTGAATGCCAGTAATATAATTTCAGCAATAAACCCACACGTAGTCACAGTAGTTCAGTATGGCTGTGGAATTCAGAAGTGGACAGAGAATGAGCTAAAGGTGTTGAACAAAAAGACAAGAAAGCTCCTAATAATGTATGGAGCGCATCGTCCATGTGCAGACACATGAAAAGAGTAAATGGAGGAAGGGAACTGATAAGTGTGGAAGACTGCAAACGTATCAAACTTGACAGCTTAATGATATACCTGTCCTAAAATATGGCAACTTTGCTTGTGTCAGTTAGGGATGAGGGCATGTTGAAAGCAGAGAACAAGGGAAAAAAGGTATATCAAAAAGGACATGAAGAAGCACTATGCAACAAGGGACCACACAATCAGTTCTATGTAGCCACAACTGAAGTTGCTGGAAAACAAGTGGAACTGGTTGAAGAAAGGAGTACTGTAAAGAGAGACTGGGAGCACCATACTAGTAGCACAAGATCAAGCTTTGAACACAGATTGGAGGGTCAACCTTAAAAATGAGCAAGTGTTTCCACTGTGACGAATTTGTACAGGTGCAATATCCTGACAACCTACATAAGACCGCAGATGGAAAATGAATTAAACCAACGTGTATATGTAGGTTAATTGTGAAGTCAAAGCCGTAACTACTAAACAGCATTTCTTTGCAATAATGGTTTCAAATTTTGGCACAAGTCTGGTTATTTAGGAAGATGGAGTAAGTCGATTACATTGATCCCAGTCTTCAAGTGGTACGTGTTTTATCAACCATGAAAAGATGAGAGGCAAAGTTGATAGTGGCAGAATTTGAGCTCAGAACATGAAAAGAAATCAAATGGTGCTAAGCATTTTGTACGACATGCTAATGATTCTGCCAGCTCGCCGACTTAATATTTCTTTGTGATAATGGCCTATAGATATATGGAACTTTTTGGTGTGGTCGTTTTGGGATGAAATGGTTCTATAAAGCCCATGGCCTTATAGAACCTACTGTGGATGGATTCCGACCACCCACCAAGTGAGTAAAAGGTGGACTGACTCATTGTTATAAAACAAAGAACTGTGTGCGATTTGCAGGCAGAGTTGATAAGCAGTTCACAGTGAGTCTCGTGCAACAGTAATAGTAGTATGTCGTATTTTCTTCCTCCATGCTTCGTTATATTATATATCAAATACAAGGATATAAAAGTGGCGATGAGTTGTTCGAAGCATGCGATAAATGTTCGAATTTTTTTTGGTACGAGAACTTATTGGCTTCCTTGGTGCAGTTGTAACAACAGTTACAGCAGCAATTACTGTCACAAAACAACAGTTGCTGGAATTAATGAAGGAGTCTGAAAATAATTCAACTTCGTACTCGCCAGACAGCGTAGCAAACTCAATTGAAGAATTCAGCTATAATCCAGAAGGGATTACCTTCTCTGCATATTTTCGTAAATACAAAGGAATCTTCAAATAAGTGTGGGATCTTTTTCAAAACAGGGGCACCAGTATATTCTTAACGATTTCTTAAGGAAACACCTTGAAACTTGGGACACTGATAGAATGTGTCATATAATACAACTTCTCTTAACCTTCTTGACAAAATTTTGTACATCGCAAATTATTCCATGTTAAAGTTGTCGTATTTCTGTAATTTCA
>JAOQGO010004624.1:2939484-2949840 GCA_027568975.1 Octopus mimus
GCTCGAAATGGTGTCTTTTACGTGCCACCTGCACAAGAGCCAGTCCAGGGGCACTGGCAACGGCCTCGGTCGGGAAAAAAAAAAAAAACAAAACAAAAAAAAACTCATTCACATACACAAACACATTAACATAAATAACAAAAAAACACAGTTTTTATATTAATATTGTTTTTCATTTTTACAATGTTCAATGTCCTGTCCTCAGTGTTGGACATGACCCACCCCACTGCTCTGTCTTTCAGCTGCCTGCTGTCCATAGATCCCCTGTTCAGGAGACAAGGGTTTCAAATCTCTCTCTTTGTCCCAACTGTTTTCCTGGGTCAGTTCTTCTCAATGATTTTATTCATGCTGGAGCACTGCCTGTTTTTTTGTTTGTTTTGTATTATTCTGTTAGTTTTAGTTGAATGTGTGAGTTAAATCGATATGTTTGTATAAACACACACACATACAAGTATATATTTAACCTTTTATCATTTAAACCAGCCATATCTGGCCTCTCACGCCTATCCAACAATATCATTGAAATCTCAAAGCTATGAGATAATAATGCAGGATTAATTCAAATCGAATTTCTATTACATTTCACAGAACAACCTGAACGTGAAAGGGTTAAAAACCTCCACATGTTTCTACATGTGCACAAACATTCAAGAGCATCGATCACACACAAATATTTACTCACACATGCATACACACATACACACAAATATAAAGAGCACACATTACGTAGAGTAAACAAGAATAAAACAGATTTTAAGGTAGACCTACAATGTCTAAAATACATGGTGCTTTGTTTGCCTAAATCTAATTGATCCCTCTATTTTTAATATTTAACACACACACACACAAAACAAAAAACATCCAGTGAGAGGTAAATATCATTTAATGTGCACAAAATAAAGATAAGGACTCTAATAGTTGTTTTTTTCTTTTTGCATTTGGAGACGGAGTTCTAGGTAGGTTTTTATAATGTGCCTTGTCTCCAAACAATCTCCGGGCTCTGAGCAAATGGTGTCTTCTATTTAGTACAAGAGAAATCACAAGAAAAAAAAAAAACAAGAAGTTAGATGTAAAAAGTGGAAATGGAATCTAAATTCTTGTGTTTTTCTCTTCTGATTCCTCTGCAGATTACTTGGAGACACAAGGTGTGTTATGAAAACTTGACCAGACCCATGTCTCCAAACAAAAAAACTATTTGTAGCTCATATCTTAATACTGTGCACATTACATTATACATATAGTCATCATCATCACTGTTTACTGTCCTCCAGTTCTTTGCTGGCATGGGCTGGATGGTTTGATGGGAGCTGGTCAGGCAGGAGCCTGCACCAGACTCTTCTGTGTCAGTTTCGGTACTGTTTTTATGGCTGGATGCCCTTCCTAACATCCCCCACCCCAACAGATTGGACTATATATGAGTGTGTATGTATATATAAAGATATATATGTATGCATACAGACATGCGTGTAAAGGCAGGTGGCTAAGTGGTTAGGTATTGTACTAACAACTGCATAAGTCATGCTTTCAGTTCCCTGACTGGGTGCTTCTTAAGCAAAACGTGTCGTTGCATGTTGCTTCATTGCACTCAGCTGTAAAGTGTGATGGACTGGCATCCCATTCTGGAGCAATGTTGGCCTGTCCACCTCACTTGTAGGCTATACCCACAGGCAACAGATTTCTATCTTTATACTTCAAACGTGTTGGTCTCGGGCACAACCCAATGCCAAAAGACCTTAGAAAAACAGTTGAAGCAAAGATTATATCAAATATGTTGTCACTGACCACCATGTTGTGGTTGCCACTGTTGTTTTATGTCTGTGATGAAAGAGAACGGGTTTAGGATGGGGCAGAAAAGAAGTGAGGACAACAGCAACCCCCTCCAAAAAACAAAAGGGACACTATTATAACCAACCACATACACACATACACACACACTGCCACACACACTGAAATAAAAGCTGGAACATCTTTGTCGATAGGTTTCCTGGACTGGGACTGACCTGGGGCTAAACAAAAACAGGGAGGGACACATTAGATAATGTAGTCCTAGATACACATGTACTAAGCTTGACATAAAGAGAAGATAGCCATGGATGGAATGTCTGCTGGAGTGTTTCAGAAAAAGCAATGATGGAGGGAGAGGGGTGGAACGTGGCGAGATGCTGATTTGGTGGTATCCCTTTACTCCTACGTAGACGTTCCAGAGACCTGGGAGACAGCAATGGAAGATGAGAGAGAGAGGATAGAAGAGGGGGGCAGGGGATGAGAGAGAGGATTGGTGGGTGGGTGGGTGGGGGGAATAAGAAGATGCAAAAAAAATATATAGCAAAACAAAGAAAGGCAGAATTAAAGCCATCACATCACATCGGTGGGAAGAGACAAAAGACTGTCTGCGGTGGGCCAGGAAGGGTTGGAGATAGTATGTGTGTATGTGGCAGGGGAAGAGGGTGCGAACGGAAGGGAGCAGGAGCACAAGGTGGGATTAAGGGTTGGCAGTCAAGGATTTATGGGTTTAGAACGAGAAAAACTAGGAACACAGCATGGGGCCACTTCTCCTCATCAAATAATAATTCTTTGTAATAATGACACAAGGCCTGAAATTTTAGGGGACGGGGCTAGTTGATTACATGGACCCCAGTGTGTGACTCCTGGCACTTACCTGGAGAGAATGAATGGCAAAGTTGACCTAAGCAGAATTTGAACTCAACAATAAAGATGATGATGATGATGATAGCTATCATAGGCACAAAATCACACATACATTCTATATATATTTATATGCACACATATGTATACACTATATGTGTGTGTGTACACATATACACACACACAATAATATAAACGGAAGCAGCTCATGTCACAAATGCTGTGGTGGTCTGAGATCAAATCCAATGTGACGTCTACACTGTGCATTTGCGATTGTGGGGGCATTAGTAAGGTACAATGACTTGGTGACTGTGTGACAGCCACCACATCACAATGTGGTGGTGGTGGAATGGCAGGGAGTTGGCAGGAATAGTGGTGGCATTGGCAGAAGTCCCAAGAGTGCTGGTGGGAGCAACAACAATAGCAGGAGTGGTGGTCATGTAGTTGGGGTGGGGAAGTGGAATGGTGTGGCAGAAATAGTGATGGTAGTAGTTGTAGTAGTAGTAATAGCAGTCACGCTGGTCATGTGATGGCTAAAGTTGTTTCAAGAAATAGTTATAAAAAGATAGATGTGTGTGAGTGTGTGTATATATATATATATATATATATATATAACAGTTAGAAAATGGAGGATAATATGCCGAACCCAACTATATATATATATATATACACACACACACACACATGAAAAAAAAGATAAAGACTAAGTGAAGGAGAAACACAACAGAAGGAAACACAGAGTTTAAATGTGTAGGTGTGTGTGCATGTATATATATGTGTATATATATATATATATATATATATATATATATACACACACACACACATATGTACAATTACATACACACACACACACACACCACACACATTTACAATGCATATACATCTATATGTATACATACAATATATTAATACACACACAATTTTATATATATATATATATATATTATATATTCACACAAGGTATAACTATACACACACATGTAAGTTTGATATATAGACATATATACATACATTACAAAACACACACACACACACACACACACACGTATAAAACCACCCACACACAGACAAGTGTGTGTAGCGTTTGTCTGGTATTCAGTCAGTGAGTGTATATATGTATGAAACATCATGTGATAATGCGGTAACTGTGAGGATGGTCTTCTGTGATGGCTTTCTGAGCAATAGCTACGTGTCCAACGAGGTAAATGTTGTCATAGAGGTGGCCGGCGAGGTCGTCCTGGATCTCGTGGGCTGCCCACCGTGTGTTCCGAATGAACTCACGTTTTGACATCTTGTTCTTGACGTGAGGGCTGCAGAGGTCGACGGACAGCATGATGAGTGAGAAACAGAGAATAAAGACAGTGTCTGCAAAAGAAAAGAACAACAGACAAAGGCTAGACTAGAATGGAAATAATGGATAAAAATTTGGTAACATGATGCCTCTACTGTCCCCTCTTCTCGACCACTGGCCAACCAGAACCTTGCATGAGGGAAACTGAAAGAAGCTGTTTGCTTCTCAACCACATCCTGCTGGTTCAGTCTCACTGAGTGGCACCTTGGTACTTTTGAAACATCCCACCCAATGTATGGTCAACCAATTTCATTTGTGCTAATTATGACAAAGATATTAGTGATAATCTTGCAACAGTTAATAGGACGAAGGGTATTTTGTAAATGAATGAGGAGGTAATTAGTGATTCTTATAATTAGGAGTGGGGGAGGTAATTACCATTCTTTTTTAAGGTGATTATATTTAGATTAAGATGTTATAAATCGATGAATTTCATTTGCAAAGTCTAAAATTGGTTATTTCTTCATACTGTGGAGTGGTTGGTGTGATAGTCATAACTATCACATGACATCAAGACAAATACAGATGGTCTCAAATCCAGTGCCCAACCCCCGTAGAGACTTAGATAAAATCTAAGTAGGTACCTTTAGACAATCCTAGGTTTGGGTTACAGTGGCAATACTGGTCAGAGAACATCTCTATCATGTCGGTCAGGTAGCTTCCACGTTCACCCGGAGCAGAAACTTCACTGAAAAACTGTCGAAGTGCTGTCGGCAAAAATAGGCTGTGTAAGTTCTGTAGCCGAATTAAATAGTGAAGAACATCACGCCTGAAAGTGATTTAATTGCAAGGAAGAAAGTAGAAAATCAATTATCAATTGGTAATTAAACACTATAAAATAAAAATTTGCTAATTATGTGACAAAAGATTCACCAATTACAACAGTATCAACAATCACTCACTCAGTGAATCTTCAGAGGGTTAGGGTTAGGGTTCTGGTGATAGTATACTGTTAGTGGTGACTGTATCAGAAAGGATGGTGCTGATTCTATCTCCCATCCTTCAGATATGTGGAACCCCCTTCAGAAGCCTGATGTCCGAACCATGAAGTCTTGCCTTCAGCTCCCTAGTCTACTCCCTTCGCATGCCCCTGTGTGTGACTGTGACCTTCTCCTGATTGGGCCCTATTTGACAATCATCTGAAAAAACACTTGGCTGAGAACCAGTATCACAGTGATGGTGATGTCTTATTTGCTGTTGATTTCTTTGACAAATAGGATGAAAGATTATTCAACAATGGGATCAAAGCACTGCAACAATAATGGAAGAAGTGTGTGGACTGCAAGCAGGGACTCATTTGGTCCCGTTCCATGAAAGTATCTTGGTGAGCATATGAACTTTTCAGCCAACCCTCATATCGTTATACTAACAGCCATCCACATCTAAGAAACGTGGGAAAAGACAGCAAAGGCCTTTCAATTGCTGGACATGTTCCACTGACGCCATCTCCATTCAATCCTGGACAGAATGAGAAGCAAAGAGGTGCCAAGTGAAGTTTGTAGGACGTGGTCACTAAGCAATGGATATGGTTTACTGGCCATATGCTTTAATTACCCAGAGTGGGACATACTACCATCCTGATGGATTGGATGCCAGGAAAGAAGGGAAGAAGACGTGGAGACAACAGGATAGCAACTGGAGTTGGCCTGAGTGGAGCTTAAAAAAAAAAGGTAAATGATTGGGATGTGTAGAGAAAATTTGTTGCCCCTTTCTGCCACCACACAATCAACACCACTACTACTCCTACATCATCTCCACTGCCACCACAATTACTACTACACAAACACCACCACGACATCTGGTGATTTACCGTTTGTAAAGGAATTCTCTTCTCATGTCTGGGTTGAGCCGTTTTGTTGAGTGAAGGAAGTTAGCGATGGCCACAGGATTGTCATCGACCAGACTCTGTCGGAATAAATAGTCCATTCCCTGGTGGAGAAGAAAAAAAAATAATATATGAGGGAGAAAATATATAGACAATATATAAAATATAGAGAATATACACAGCATTGGTCCACAACCAGGGTCCATGCTAAGATTTTGTTCATCATCATCGTTTAACGTTTGCTGTCCATGCTGGACACTCCGAGAGTGTAATCGGTGCTTTTATGTGCCACTTGCATGACACCAGTATCTGCCACAACTATAAATTTACTTGGCTTGATAGGTCTTCTCTTCAAGCTTGCCATAAAAGCCAAAGGTGTTGGTCATTCGTGATTGTCTCTGTGAGGCCCAATGCTTGAACAATACACAAAATAATTAGAATATAATAGTATTTTTAAAGAGTGAATGGTCCAGCCAAGTAAAATAGGGGGGTCCATGGCACAAAATGGTTTTGAAACACTGATACACACGATATATACATATATATATAGAGAGAAAGAGAGAATATCTATTATCTTTTATTTTTTTCAGTCATTAGACTGTGGCCATACTGGGGCATTGCCTTGAACAACCTTTTAGTTGAATGAATTGACCCTGGTATATTTTTTTGCTACTTTATCAGTTCTTTTTGGGAAGAAGAAAAAGAAACACTGATCCAGAATGTTCCACAGATACTTACTATAAGGGGATCCACATTAAATGTGAGGGAGGCTTCGTCCAGCAATAAATAAAGTCGTTTGTAAGAATATTCTGGTTGGTCTTGCCACCGATCGTACACACTCACTTCTCCCCATGATGCTTTGCAGAGGCTGAAAAGAGAAACATTATTATTATCATCATGAAGGCAGTGAGCTGGCAGAATTGTTAGCACACCGGGTGAAATGCTTCTCAGTATTTCGTCTGTCTTTACGCTTCTAACATGGCACCATCACTAGTATCAATTCTGCTGTGACAGATGGGTTTTCTTGAGTCCAGCAGGGTGCTAGGTATCTTGCTCCTTGGTCATCACCTTCATAAGGCTGTGTCTTGAGATCAGCCTTCAAAGCTTCCTCCCATGTCTCCCTCTAGTACAATTTCCATCCGCTTTAAGTGGTCAGCACTTCTCTGTGCAATTGTCCACATCCATCTGCATCACATGACCAAACCAGTGTAATCTTCTCTCTTGCACACTGCATTTAATTCTTATTTTGCCCAACTTTTCCCCTCAAAACACTGTCATCGCACATCCAGTGAAGCATACTAGCTCCATTCCTCTTTCGCCATCACATGTTCTGCATTCAGGACCCACATGTCAATGCCATGTAACATTGCTGTTTGTATACATGCATCATACAATCTTCCTTTTACATTGAGAGAAAGAGAGAGAGAGACCTTTGGTTGCTGACAGGGGTAAAAGCTCTGAGATAGCATTTTAGCAATAGAAAAAGTACCCGGATAAATTTGACTGACAAAATACTCTTTGAGGTAGTACTCTAGTTTGGCCACAGTCCAAAGATAGGCTTGATAAACTCTGACATATACAAGCATGGAAAAGAGGACATTACAGAGATGATGATGATGATAATGACAATGAATATTTCCTGACTTTCCCTGTTTGAGGTGGGAGAAAGAATGACTTTAGCCCCGAGGCACACGAGTTGTTGATTCAAGGGTGACATGAACCAGAAAGTTGCTTACCTTAACCAAAGTAACTCATCATTGCCAAGGGTGTCCCACACACATGCAGCCAGACAGAGGTCGGTGGCGTTCAGATAGGACAAGACAGCTAAACTCAATTCAGGTGGAAGCTCCCTTAAGTCTGGAAAGCCACTGCTGGTCAGCGTTTTGGTCGTGTAGTTAGGATGACCGACACATTCCCTCTCGAGTTCCTGAAGACGACGAAAAACTTGGCCCATAATGCACTTTTACCTTTGGACAGATTTCCTAAAACCTGGAAGAAGAGGATAAAAGAAAGTAACTTACATATACATGTGTAAGTGGAGTGGGGGTGGAGTACAGTCAGTGAAGTGGGTGGTATTAGGAAGGACACTGAACCATAGAAAGCATGCCAAGGCAGACAACAGGGGCCTGGTATGGCTCCCAGCCTTCTCAACTCCTGTCAAACCATCCAACTTATGCCAGCATGGAGAAAGGATATTAGATGATGATGATAATGAGATATATATGTATATATGTATATATATATATACACACACACCCAGAACCGTGCTGATGGCTTAGGAGTGAAATTTATGATTGAAACAAAATTGTTGAAAGAAAACTCTGGAAGAAAACCAAAACTTGCAGACAGGGACTGTCGGACTCTCATGTGAATTGTTAGAAAGGATCACAAAAGTACAGCTCCCAAAATTACTGCAGAGCTTAATGACCACCTCGAGAACCCAGTTTCCACAAAAACTGTTCACCGGGAGCTACACAAAGCCAGATTTCACAGGAGGGCTGAAATCAGAAAACCCCTACTTTCAAAATTAAACATTTTAAAGCATTTAGAGTGGAGTAAAAACCTACAGAATTTGTTCCTAGAGAAGTGGAAGAATGTTATTTTCTCGGATGAGTCATCCTTTACCTTATTTCCAACCACTGGCTGAGTAAACGTGTGGAGACAGCCAAAAGAAGCATTTGACCCAGACTGCCTTCTTCTAACAGTTAAACATGGAGGAAGATCTGTGATGATCTGGGGGGTGGGACTATATCTTGGAAATCCACCAGCCCAATGGCTTCCCTTCATGGCAGAATTAATAGTCAAGACTATTTAAGTATTTTATCTGATCAAATTCGTCCTATGGTTGCGGAACTGTTTCCAGAGGGAAACACAATCTTTCAGGATGACAATGCACCAATTCACACAGCTAAAGTTGTTACTGAATAGCACAAGGAACATTCTAGTGAAGTTGGACATCTTATCTGGCCACCACAGTCCCCAGATCTCAATATTATTGAACATTTATTGTGGATCTTAGAAGAACAAGTAAGGAGTCAATATCCTCCACCATCATCACTACAAGAACTGGAGACTGTTTTAGCTGAAGAATGGACAAAAATTCCTTTGGAAACAATTCAAACTTTGTACAAGTCCATACCTCATAGAATTCAAGCTGTAATTACTGCCAAAGGTGGTCCTACTCCATTTCAAAATATATTTGCTTGAAATTCTAAAGTATAAACCCTTGTATAGACATACATGTGTGTGTTTGTCCTCCCCATCACTTAGCATTCAACTTGATTGAGCCAGCATTTGGTCAAGTATCCAATCCATGCAGGCATTGAACAGTGTAGGAGCTGAGACAACCCTGACAAACCCAGGGTGAGTCAGGGTTGTGTAGATGCTACAGATCAAATTTCTTAACTGGCAATCCAGTCATGGCCAACATACAGAAAAGTGAAACATATCTTACATGAGCTCGGTTCCTTCACTGCCAAATTCAAAGTCTTTTTAGAACATTCTAGAAGATAAAACTGGAAAAGACAAAAAGAAAAAACATCTCATTTCAATGGAATTAGAATGGGGTGGCATCCTTCAAAGGCTAAAACATTGCATAGCACACTGTGATCAGCGATGTATAACACTTGATAGTCTGGTCAATACTGCGATAAACACACACACACATATTTTAGGTAATTGTAGAGTTTTGACTAAGGTTGTTCTTTGAAATGTCATACGTGAGAAAGAAAAAGGGGTCTGATGTTGTCCCTTCATGCCTTTTTGTTTAGTTTTTTTTTCAGGCTTGTTCTTTCTGGTAAGAAAAATTTTGAAATTTTTATCCATGTTTCCGTCCCCTCCACCAGTTTTTGTCTGTTGTTTCCTTCTCTAAACTATATGGGACTTCGAAGGATAATTATTATATATCTATCTATATAAACTTATCACCATTTGAGTATTTATATACACACACTCACACACGTCCATAGGAGAAGCCGGGGCTTAAACTGTCTCTCGATCGTAACATATATGTTTATGTTTAAAGAGAGAATTGATGTGAATCAAAAACACACGAACGTCTATTTACCAAAATATATAAACACACAGACATCTGTCATCCATACACACCGATTTACACACACAGAATTACTATATATATACATATATATATATATACACACACACACAAACACAAACACTAGCATATATACAAACATATAAATACAGTAATTATTTATATACTATCACTTATACAACTATATACGCATGATCGCACATAACTATATACACACACGACTATATACACACGTAGCTATATACACACATGACTATATACACACAAAACTATATACACTTATCCCGATTGTTGTTGTTTATGTTGAAAGGAGGAAACATGATATAAACAACACGTCAATTGCAGAAGCTTCCCTTCATTATATACACACACACACACACACACTTATATATGTCATACATGAACGTGTGTATATATTTATATACATCTACGAATAAATAACTGCACAATATAAACACGTACACACACATAACCACG
>JAOQGO010004714.1:63467775-63479850 GCA_027568975.1 Octopus mimus
TCCCACACAGACACACTCTCTCTCTCTCTCTCTCTCTCTCTCTCTCTCCCTACACACACACACACAAACACATGTATATATATATAAGAGTGTATACACAGAGAGAAGACACTTGACTGGGCTTCTTCCATGCTAAAAATGGCAGTAAATCCCAAACCGCAAAAAATAATACTAATGGCACGCTGATAACAGCATTATATGAAAGTAGTTATTTTTGTTAATCCTATAATCGAGTTTCCATATTAATGAACATATAAATTATATTCCATCCGTAGTTCGTCATTTCTGAAACAATACATAATCATGTAGCTTAATACCTACCGAAAAACACGAGCAAGCTCCATCTTTATATATCATGAATTTAAAACAAATGCACAAGCGCAGTCACATTGCCAGCAGCAAATAGTAAATTTAAACTGCATACTATATGTCGTCAGAATTAGATAAAAATTTCACTGTGCAATTTATAAAGATAAAAAATTAGAATAATTTATTACCACCATGCGAAATAAATGTCATAAGACAACATACTTCTATACATAAGAGTATATAAAGATTTATACACATAGAGAAGACCTTTGAAAGCAATTGTTACATGCTAAAAAGGCTAGTTAAACCCAAACCACGAAAACAATAATTCTAAAGGCACACTGTTAACGGCATTTGAATGAAAGAAATCATTTTTAATTTATGACATACTATAGTTTCCCTATTAATGGCCAGGGGAATTAATTAGAATAAATAAAATAAATTAGAATAATTTATTGCCAATGGTTCGCATGCGTAATTAAAGCAATGAGGCAACATATTTTCATATACAAGAGTGAATAAAGATTTATACACAGAGTATAGACCCTTATATATATATATATATATATATACATATATGAATGCGGATGTATATGGATTGTGTATACGGGTTTCGCTTTCAAAGGCTCTAACTATATTCGTCCACGATTAAACGAATTCCATTCCGCAATCTGAGAATAGCACCTCCTTAAATGTTTGTGAAAAATATAATCCTCCGTGTGAAATAATTCAACTTTCAGTCCCACAACACTCCCGTTCGCTATCTTCCAACACCAATGTATCTCTTTGTATATATTCACCATATTCTTTGACACCCACTCACCCTGTATGCGTATTAAGTCACCTTATTGCTTTCCTTTACGTTTAAAACCTCTTGTAATATTTATTTTCATTTTCCGATACAAAGCAATTCATGTATAAATTGCTTAACTTCCAAATCCTGTTTTCTGATTCGGTAAAAATGATCAAAATTTAAACCTCTGTAACAGTTTTCTAAATGTATTCTGGAATAAATGAAGCAGCCATGATGGGAAATCGTTTTGAAGAAATTGAGTTGAATGTATCGAACACAGAACTTATTCTTTTAAAACGTTTTTATTTCTTCAATCTGTCCCTTTTGTCGAAGCGTTGCATTAGGCATATGTATACTATATAAATGCGAGTGTATGTGCTTACTTATATGTAGCAAGACCTGCAAATCTCTGAAACCGTGCAAACTCGAGTAAAACGAATTTGATTTTCGAACTCCAAATTACAAAGAAGATTTCGTCCATAAAATATAATCAATATGTATTGTATATAACTCAACTTTTAGATCGACAAACCTCCTACTCTATATCTTTCACTACACATGTATCTTCCTCATATTTACCATACGATTTGACGCTCACTTTTTCTGTAAGTCTATTAATAATCACGCATTCCTTTTCATTTTTTTTTTAAAACTCTCCTACTTTCTTTTTATGATACAAGTTTTCAAACTCAAACAGCTTAGCTTCCAAATCCTGTTTTCTGATTCGGTAAAAATGATCAAATTTCATACCTATGTAGCATTTTAAAAACTTTCTTCTGGCATAAAGGAATCAATAAATTTCCAAATGGTCACTTAATATTAAAAGTTCAAATTCCGGTTAAAGAAAGAAAAAAGTTATGTCTCTAATTGCTTGTCTCTTTCATTTTTTCCTGGTAGACTTTCTCAGACTCTATAAAAGTATATCACCCGCCACTGAGTATGTGTGGTTTTCTCAATGTGTGTGTATTCATGAGTGTAAGTCACTCAATTTGGACAGCAAAATGATTTAGAAACATTGTGTGAAACAATTTAATGTAATAGCATATATTTGTGGATTTCTAAACGCACGCGCACGTACACACACACACACGCACGCACACAGACACACTGACACACGCTTCTCTCCCATCCTCACATTCACGCACATATGCACACACACACAAGCACAGATATATATTTATCCACATACACACACACACACACACACACACACACAAACACACACATACACACACACATATATATACAAACCACAGACACGCACACACTGTTTCTTTCTCTCTCTCTCCACACGCACACACACACATACACACACACATATGTATATATGCATATATATAAACATATATATGCATACGACAGGCTTCTTTCAGTTTCCGTGAACCAGATCGACTCACAAGGATTTGGTCGGCCCGAGTATATATAAGTGGTCAATTGCCGAACCCACCACGTTGTGGCACTTCAGGCTATTCCGTGTGGTTGAAAAACAAGCTCCTTATCACGTAGCCATACCAATAATTATATATATTTATGTGTGTGTGTGTGTGTGTGTGTGTGTGTGTGTGTGTGTGTATTTAGAGTATTTTGGAAATTACTTGATAGAGTTATAATATTTAGAGAAAGATTGTTTCAAAAAGTTAAGATTAAGTAAAAGGTTTTTAGACAGTAGAATGGTAGTAAACTTTAGGAAGGAATTACACAAATTGTTTGTAGGCTTAAAAAAATGTGCAACCGCTTTCAGTTCTCAACGTTATCAAACACGCGTTATGGCTATTGTATATAACGGAAGTTGTTTTAAGTAATGTTATTGATTATTTCCTGTTTAGTTTCGGATTCAGAAACCTTATAAAATATTAATCTTTTGCCTTCGACGTAGGTCGTTTTCTTCATTTAGTTTATGAAAGGGTAATATTATGAATTTTCCTTGTGCATAGGTGTCTAAGTGGTTGTTGCATGGTACGCATCTAAGGGATAGATGTTTTATTTCGTGTATATGCACATTCCTATTTACACACACACACACACACACATACACACACACACACACACACGTATATATATAAATATATATACAAGCATAGAGTCATACATACATACGTATAGATAAGAAGGAATATCTAAAAGTCGCTATGCCATTTGAATAGCCTCCATCCGAGATAAGAACAACAGCAAAGCTCCCACGTTTATTAGCTACTCCTTATCAACTCGTTGATGTCTTTCCAGCCGTATAATTTAAGGGCAAAGGAGGTTAATTTTTTTACCTTTCTTTTCTTTTTTTACTTTTTAATCTTTACGTTTTGAGCTTTCGTTTTCGGTACTCCACTCCCATTAATTTATTGGCCTGGATGTTCTATTATTTTTCACTTGATATCACATGGGGTTCCTTGATATCTGAGATGCCACACATGGCTGGCTAGGGACGTGACATAGCATCTTTCTGGGACTCTGAAGATTGACTGGTAGTTACAGAAGCTGCACCGATATATTTACAAACTTGCGCTCCTAGTATATCTCTGGTAAGCTCCGGGATGAGGGTGATGTTGGTAACACCGTTTCTGACGTTGTCCTTATTACACAATGATTAGGTGGTGGTATCTCTGTGGTTAATGCTTTTGGCCATATGGTTGGCGATGTTGCTGGAGGTGTTTGTGTGGGTGTGACTGGTGGTAACATAACATGCGGGGCCGGTCGTCAATTGGTGGTAAGTCCACGTTTCCTTCTCTCTTCTTTCTTTCTTCACCACAATATATACTATTTCCCCACATTTTCTATCTTCTTCTTCCAGACTTCCATGTTTTGCTCCTTTTCCTCTCCTTGCTGCTCCCATCACATCCTCGTCGTGTTTTTAGGGCCAGTTGCCTTTATGTGTCCCCGTACTCCTCACTGGTAGCATATTGGAGGTCTTCCCTACACCAACACACTTAATCTCACTTCCTTAGGTAATATAACATCTGTAATTTTATGTAAATCCCGCAAACTGACCGGCACCGCCACCTCGTGGCCGTATTCCCATCAGTTTACCTCAGTCGCTCTTGTTACTTTTAAAACTTCTGCTTCCCCCTCCGTGTTATACATAATGGCTGCTACCAGCCACTCCTCATCAGTCTCCAGGGGTACTCTGGTCACATGTTTGCCATAGTAAATAGGAAGAATACCTACTCTGTTGACCTTAACGCCACAATGGATTGGTTTATTGCGTCCTGTTCGCTCGCAAACCCTACCTCCACAGTGCCGTACTTTTCCCCTCTGGTAGAGAACGTCGTGAGGCTTTTACTTCCCTCAGACACTCTTCCAACTCTTCCATAGTAACAATTTCAATAATTTTCGTTGCCGTGGACAGCATTATATATAGTACTGTCCGCTTGGTTACATTCGATGTCAAATCTTGTGTCGGGGGTCAACCTCAGGCTGGTACCGTCTTTCTCGATATGTTTTTTGAACCGCTTCAACTTTTTCTCTTCCAATTTCACCTCTCGAACCTGCAGAACGTCTGCAGTTAAGCTTCTTCCAGTTGCTGCAGCATAGCCTCCATCTGGAACTGGTTCGCTTTCCATCATTTCTTTTCTTACAACTTCACCCAAAATTGGGGAAGAATACAATCAGGCAATATTAACAGCAACCAACAATTCAATAATTCAACAATTAAATAATTACGTACGGGAGACCTTCAACAAAAAATCAGCAATCTGACTTACACGGGTCAAAAATGATTAAACAGGAAATAAGCCAACATAGACTCCAAAGACATGGCTTGCAAGCTGAATTCTTTATTCTAGGCCCAAGGCCCAAACACTGAGAAGACATACACAGACATGCAAGGACAAAATACACATGAAAGGATGAATGTAAAATGAATTAAATTACAATGAACATGAGACGGCCATCTTGGTCCTGCTCCGAGGTGAAACCATGATCTCCCTTTTTTTTAAATCTTACATTTTAAATAACAATTCGCCGCTATTATCCACTCTGGATCTCTCGACGGTAGGATTCTTCCCACCCTAATGCTAACAATTCGTTTATCCGAACAGTTTGGCATCAATGTCCATTTCTCTCCCTGTATCATCCTGTTGGAGGATTTTCCACCTTCTCTTCTGATACAAAGGTTACCACTATAGACGCATATCTCTTAACTCTCGTAAAGGCTTCTATGCTGTCTCCTATCTGTCAGTCCAAAATTTCTTCTATTTCTTCCTGTGGTGCCTTTTCAATTCTTTCTGAATATTACCGTCTTCTTTTCCATTTTCACATTTTCCTCCTCTGACAGGGTCAGTTTTATATTCGACCCTTCCTTCTCTGCCATACTACTATATTCCTTTATCAGATCTCTATCTCACTGTAACATCTCCTGTTTCAGCACACTTGGGTCTAGGGGAACTCGACCTCCAGTAGCTTCTGCATAACTTCTCATTCTTCTCAGTTATTCACTACCACCCACATTAGATTTGGCTAGAGTTCCTAAACAAATGCCAACAAAAACGTGGTTTGCTAGCTGAATTCTTTATTCTAGGCCCAAGGCCCAAACACACCGGGGACATACAGAGACATGCAGGAAAAAAATACATGAAAGGATGAATGTAAAATGAATTAAATTAGAATGAAAAAGAGAGGGCCATCTCGGTCCCGCTCCGAGATGAAACCGTGATCATCTGATGACCTTAACGCCACGCTGGAGTGGTGGTTTATTGCGTCCTTTTCGCAAAAAAACCTTACCGCCACTATGCTGACCTTTGTTCCTCTGGTATAGAACTTCGTGAGGCTTTTTACCCACCTCAGACACTCTTCCAGCGCCTCCACCGTAGCAATTTCAATTTTCTTTTTTAATCTTACATTTTAAGTAATAATTTCAAGCCCCGTTCCGAGGCGAAACCGTGACCTCCCTTTTCTTTTACTCCTTACATTTTAAAGGAAACCTTTTAACGACTGTTCATTCAATAGTTACAGGATTTACTTATTTTTCCTTTTTTTTCTTTAAATGAAATGTTCAACCAAATGTTTTTCTCAGTCTTTCCCATTCTTTAAAAGACTATTGGTAAGTGTAATAGGTCTTTGTTTTGTTGGCTTTCTGTTCGATTCTACATTTGTTGGCTTATATACTGCCTTGCGGCAATTGCTACGTTTATTATCATTTAAAACTGTTTATTGCTTTTTCGAAAGCATCTGATTTTTATTACCCTGTTGGGGGAAATATATGAACAGGGTGCAGAAGGAAGGAACCACAGTGAAAGTGGAACCCCAACAGGCACTGCTAGAAGCAGAAAAAAGAACTATAATATACAAAACATATAATCTAAAAAGTAGGAACATCGACAGGATGAGCGAAGAAACAATTGAAAAAGGACTTCAACAGATATGGTCGGACATAGACAACACAGCACGTTGGAAGAAGCGTGGAACAATTGAAGTGTGGATGGTTAACGAAGAGAAAGCTCGTTACCATTCGGCTGTAACCATAAAAACAGAGGACATGACACTCGTTCTCATATATATGGGAAAGAGAACGTCACGCATACGAATTGGAAAAATTCCAACGGAGTGGCTGGTAGCAGCAGCAGCCTTGAATTTAGAGGAGGAAATCATACTCCTCCAGGCGTCAGAAACCGATAAAACCAATTGGCACGGCCAAACGGTCAACATGACTATACAGGCGAAGCAGCAAGCGCTGGAAGAAATTCCAGAAATTCCAGAAATAGCGGGTGGGTCCCTTATAGTGTTTGTGGAGGGACGGAAACCATGGTGTCTTCAGTGTGCCAGCTTGGGCTCCACTTGCACTGAATGTAAAGAAAGAGAGGAGGAAGAGGAGGAGACGAAGTAGAAAACCAGAAAGAAACCCAAAAAGAAAATCAAATAGGCAACAAATGAAAAATTCAGGAAACGGCACCGGTTAAATCGGTGCCAGTTGACTAGAGACCTAAGAAGGCGGCGAGAAGAGAAAGCGAAGAGAAAGGAATGGTGGCAATCAACACAGAGGATAAAGAATTAATGAGAGAAATTAATTTAAGAAAAATAACAAAAAGAGTACAAGAACATTCGGACAAATACGAAAATTATGCTAAATATGAAATGGACTTAAAAAACCCACAACATCCTGATAAATACATTCAGGAAAATAATGGGAATTATGCGAAAATACTTTCATCCTTCTATTTTTAATGATTTACCGACTCCGATCCTGCAATCGGAAAAGAAAGAAAAGGTGGAGACTACCTCTCCACCGGATTCCTCTGAATAACGATGTAGGACATTATGGCTATTCGCATTCGTTGTTTGAATGTACGTGGCCTAATGTCGAGCTGGAAGCAAGGTCGCTTCCTAAATGACATCAGGTCACAGGATTTAGATGTAATTGTTGCTACAGAAACCTGGTTAAGAGGGCCAAGAGATCTTTTCTCCTCCTGAACGGCTACGAGAAATTCGATTCTCAGTGTCGGACGGGAGGTAGGAGTGGGTCTTCCCGATCATATTTAGATAGGATTTTGATTAGAAAGGTAGATAAGAGTATAGTTAAGTGTCCACAATTTTATCAAGTCAGCTACAGTGACCACAAGATGGTTACCTGTAAGCTGATCGTAGATAAGAAGCATAGACAGGGATCTGACTACTCGAAACACAATACAACCCTTTTAACGATTGTGGAGTACAGAAAGCGGATTAAAGAGATAATTCAGGGGGCTTTGACATGTACCATCATTAATAACAAATTGTGGTACGCCCTAAAACAAGCCATAAAATATGAGTCTATTAGATATAGCATAGGCCTAGTTAGAAGGGAACGTAAGAAAGGAAATGGTCTTGTAAAGGATTTAGAAGAAGCCATGAGGACTGGAAATGCGGACCAAGTGAAGGTGAAGAGACTGAAATTGAACCAGCCCCTCGAAGCCCAACACATAGGACGCATTGTCAGAGCTAAAATGCGTGCAATGGGCTGTGAAGGAATCAAGGCTGCTGGATGGGTCCGGCCAGTGGAAGCTCAACGTGGATATGACTCCACTATTCGATATATGGTGAATCATCAACGTGTATTAGTAAAAGAACCCGAGGAAATGTGTGAGGCCTTTCATGAGTACTCTACCCGGGTTTTTGGGGGTGATGGCGAGCTGGATGTTAGGGGAGACCTTGGGGGCTTCTTTGCCAGGCTGTCAGGCTTCTCGGGGACGGATGTAGAGTTTTGTGAGGGGCCAATCACGCCTGGAGATGTGATTGAGGCTATTGCGGACCGTGGCGTGGGCAAGTCGCTGGGACTCGATGGCCATCACTACGAGCTGTATGAGTGCATGCCAGACTTGTTCGGGTACCTGCTGGTCAATTTGTACACTAACTGGCAACACAATGGGTTTGTCCCTTGATCTGTACGACGAGGAGTGGTGACACTGGTCAGAAAGGACCCGGACAAGGGGGACTGTTTAGATAATTTCAGGCCCATCACTCTGTTAAATGCACAAGTGAAGCTTTTGGCCAAGGTTTTAGCAAAAGGGTTGGCAGGTGTCACGGAGAGTTTGATCGGGGAGGCACAAACATGTGCCATTCCCGGCAGAACCATCCAGGATAATCTCTACTTTATCCGCTATACATTAGAGAGAGGTTTGGGAATACTTCTGGAAGAGGTGGGGCATTTAGAACAATCTAAAGCTTTCGATAGGGCTGACCATCGGTACTTGGTGACTGTTCTTGCGCTGTTTGGTCTGGGTCATGGCTTCCTTAGGTGGATCATTCAATTGTATCACTACATTGACTCGATAGTTCGAGTGAATGGTTTTCTTTCAAAGCCGTTCTGCATCAAACGCTCGGTTCGCCAAGGATGTCCGTTCTCTCCACTTATGTATGTGGTGGCTCTCGAGCCGCTACTGCGAAGGTTGAGTGGCATCCCGAGAGACCCAGGATACGAGGAATTTGTTTCAGCTTATACGGATGACATCACTATCAGCTTAACCACAATGGAACGCCTACATGAAGTAGGCAAGTCTATTGAGGTTTACGACACGATGGCAGGAGCAAAGATTAACCGGGAAAATCAGTCGGATGCAACTCGGCACCTGAAGGGGCAAGTCGATGCTTCGGGAGATGGACGTTGGACGCTGGACGGAGGGACCGGTTAAGTTGCTATGAGTCTGGTTTGGGCTAGATCTGCAGTTAGAGAAGAACTTGGCTGAAGTGTCGGGCAGGGTGGCCTTTGTAGTCAAGACCTGGACTTGGCGATGGCTCTCTCTGAAATGGAGGGCGGAGGTGGCCAATGTGCTTATCGCATCGGTCATTACCTACCGCCTGACAGTCGTTCCCTGCCTCTCCAGTTTGGAGAGACAGATCTTCTGCTTTTTGTGAAAGAACAAGTCGCCACTTCTAAGACGCTCTATCTGTTATCAAGAGAGGTTTAGGGATGCCTTGGTTGATGGTGCACAGGCGTTCAATGAGGTTGAGCTATCTTTGGATTCTCCTGGATGGTAAACGGGTGTGGTCTCCGCTAGCAAAACAGATGTTCCCCGGGTTCGCTAGTTTTAACGGACGGGATGACTGATGCTTTCGTAGATCGAGGATGAGTGCATGGCATACAGAGTGCCGTAAAGCCATCTTGCTATTCCGTCGCTCGGTTAATTCCAGCGGTGAGTGTTCAACAGCATTCTTCTGAAGAGGGTTAGTAGAGGCTGAATGTGACAATGTCCTGGGAGAGAACCTAGATCTCGGGTATATTCAACTGGACAACCTGTTATTTCGTACATTCGGTGCAGATAGAGTACAGCTGTTGGCTGAGTCAATCATAAAAATTGACCCACCTGGATTTTTAAAAAACGAAGGTAAGAATTGTTTTCTCATTGTAGTAGCAATAGCGAAAGAGGTGGTGTGGAAGACAACGATGAAAAGAGTCAAGACAGGCAACTTTATCTCTGACCGTGCCTTACAAATGTATTTCACTTTTCATCTGAAAAGGAAAGTGTGGCTGCAGAAGAGGTGTCTGTCGGAGAAAATGTTTAACGAAAGATGGAAGAATGTAGGACGAGTACTGCAAGTGAATAGAACCTCGTGAATATGCCATAATGTTTCAAAAAAGTATAAATGGCAGACTAGGGCTCGTGGGGTAAGAGCTGAACCCAAACACCACCCCATTCGTATTGGAATGTATTGTTTGTACTGTATATTAATTTGTTTATATATATGTTTTCAATTTTAACCTCATATTTTTGCTATTTCATATCGAGCATCTGACCCCAAATCTGATTATGTTGTCCCCATCTTTGTCGGCCCCTAATGGGCAATAACGAAATATTTCGGAGCCTTTAAAAGAAATAACGACTTACCAATTCTCCTCCTTTTCCATAATTCACCACCGAGGCGCGAGGTTCAAAATCCGCCTCCTGCCTCAATGGATCCATTCATTCATAATGTCTTTCAATTTTGAAATTCTTTTAACTTTTAGGGTTTCCTACGTTTCACTATAAATTTCACTTCTGTTTGTATTTTGCATGTTTGTGTTTTTTCTCGGTATTTCTGTAATTCTTGGCTTTTCTCTGATTGCATCTCTGTGTCTGTGTGTTTGTGCATTTGTGTGTCTGTGTGTTTATTGCATTTGTGTGTCTGTGTGTTTGTGCATTTGTGTGTCTGTGTGTTTGTGCATTTGTGTGTCTGTGTGTTTGTTTGACTGTAATTCTACGTGTTTCGTCTGTGTCCGTGTTTTCAAGTCTCTGCGATTCAAATCTTGAATCTGCCTCTCCTGCCCTTGTGCGGCTCTGCGCTTGGGCGTCTGTGGGTCCGAACACTTATGCAGCCGTTAATCACTTACTGGTTGTCCCACTGGTGAATCTTCTCGTCGTGGGTTGCAATTCCTCTTCCATTGCTTTGTACTTCTTCAGATCAACTTTCGTTGTTGACTTCCTCCTCTTTCCCCTTCTTGCCTTCAACTCCGCAGAACTCCTGTCTTGCTCCCCTATCCTTTTCTGCCGTCTCTCCGCCATTACATTATATTGAATACCCTCTTCCACAATTTCCACTGCTACACTGGGGAACTTCTCTTTCAAGTGCCCTCCTTCACCACATTCGTAACACTTTGAGGGTCCCCCTTCCAACATTGTCTCCCGCCTCTCTCCATTTGGCAACTCTAATGTTTCAGGCATTTCATCGAAGCATATCTGCTTCACCACACAAACCATCTGCAAATGGCAGCCCCACCACTTCACCTGTTGGGTTCGGCCCACCATGCCCACCTTCACACTTTCATCCTCCTTCCCTGTCTCCGGACAAAAAACTTTGGCCATCTTCAACTCTGGATCCATAATCGGTGGGACTCTTCCCACCCCAACTCTGACAATTCCCCTGTCTAAACTGTTTGGCATCAAAGTATATTTCCCTCCCCGTATCAGCCCGTTGGAGGACCCTCCACCTCCTTTTCCGATATGAAGGCGACTACAACAGACGCACATCTCCTTCCTCCCGTAAAGAACACCATGCCGTCTCCCATATGTTCCTCCAAATCTTCTTCCACTTCCTCCCGTGGCGCATGCTCAATTCTTCCCCCTTCATTCGAAAATCTTCGGAAAATGACCGTCTTCCCTTCCATTTTCGGTTTATCCCTCTCTGGCAGGATCAGTTTTATATACAACCAACCCTTCCCTCTCTACCACACTACTACACTTCTGTATCAGATCTCCATTCCACTCCATCATCTCCCGCTTCAGCACGCTTCGGTCTAGGGCAACTCGACCTCCAGCAGCCTCTGCGTAACTTCTCATTTTCTCAGCCATTCACTACCACCCAACAATGGCGGTTTCATTCAAAAATTCGGCGACCGCTATTCAAAAAACAATTAGAAAAAGGGGGTGGGTAGCTGTCGATGTTTATCTGCCTTTGTCAACATAATAATTCTAGTGAAATACATTCACTGATTTTGAAAATTAAATAATTCATTTCTAAATCTCAAAACTTTATCATGTTACTATTGTATAAATCTCTCGGAGAGATTTAGAAATGCATTTTATATGTGTATA
>JAOQGO010004714.1:119085254-119095801 GCA_027568975.1 Octopus mimus
CCATACATTGTACTTATATATATATATTTATTTATATATATATATATGCATGTATGTGTGTATGTATGTATGTATGTATGTATGTATGTATGTATGTATCTATCAACATCATCATTCAACATCTGTTTTCAATGCTGGCATGGGTTGGATGGTTTGACAGGGACTGGCCTGGCAGAAGACTGTACAAGGTTTCACTGTTTGTTTTGGCAGGAATTCCATGTCTAGATGCTCTTTTTAACACTGACCACCTTTCAGAGTGGACTCTTTACATGTATGTATGGATGTGTCTTTGTGCATGTGTCTTTGTGTTTCCTGCCAACACTTGAGAACCAGTGTTGGTTTTTTACTCCCTTTTAACTTAGGTGTTCAGCAAAAGAGATTGATAAAATATAAAATAAATATTAGGGTTGATTCATTTGACTAAACTAAGGTGATGCCCCAGTATGGCTGCAGTCCAATGATTGAAAAAAGTAAAAGATAAAAGAGAAATTCAAAGGATTGCTTTGGTCCAATGGTAGAATGCCTCTCATATCTACAGGAGATAAAGGTTTGAATTCCATGGATAGCCTTTACCTTTTTCTATTTAAAAGGGATTTTGAGCCCAATAGTAACATGCTTTATTTATAGTTTATATATGTATGTATGTATGTCTCATAAAAGATTTATTTCTGTTTTCTTGAAAATTTATAAAATTCTTATGATGTCAACAACATACAATTGTTGATATTAATAATTAAGTTTCTAAAATAGACAAGGAAATTCAAAGAATTGTTTTTGTTCATTGATAGAATTCCCATCATGTCCGCCAAAGACGTGAGTTCAAATACCATGGGCAACTTACAACATTTTCTATCCGAAATGGTTTTATTATCTGATATTCATATGCTTACATGTGTGTGCTTCAAGATCTGCTGTTCCAGAGAAGAATCATTTCGATTTACACAGACTATCCCTAGTAATTTGGCACCATATACTCTAGAGCAGTACTTTTCATATTATATTAAATATTGCCTCTTTTCTGTTTCAAACACTTTTTCAATGCACCCCACTCTTGTTATGATTCAATAAATCCTCTCACCATGTATATTGATTTAAAATGCACTGGCATGACTCATTGTTAAAAGTTTACTTTGCAACCATGTATTTTCAAGTTCAATCCTAATGCATGGCACCATGGATGAGTGTCTTTTTCTATAACTCTGTGCTGACTAAATTCTTCTAAGTAGATTTGGTAGACTGAATCTGAAAGATGGCTGATGTGTATATATATGCACATATTTGTATATGTGTGTATGTGTGTGCATATATGTCTGGAGGTAACCTTATCTAGACATCACAAGATGGTTGTAAATGAGCATCCTCATCAAACAAACAAGGTTGTTCCTTTCCAGTCTTCTGGAAAAAATATATCAATGTAAACAGGTGAGGGTTGGTGACAGGAAGAGCATCTGACCAGAGAAACTTTGCTGTAATAAACTATGTTTGACCCACACAAACATGGAAAAGTGGATGTTAAATAATGAGGATGACAACAATTGTGATGATGATTGTTGTTGTTGATCATGTCTATACATATATGTGAGTCATTTTATTTTTGTTTGTGCTTCCACCATTTGACAGCAGGTGTTGGTTTGTTTATGTCCCCATAACTTTGCAGTTTGGCAAAAGAATCTGATGGAATCAGTACCAGTCTGAAAAAACAAGTAATGTGGTCAATCTGTTCTACTAAATGTTCCAGTGTGGTGTCCCAGCATGGCCACAATACAGTTATTGAAACAAATAATGATAAAAGGTACCAGTTATATCAGGTCAGATTAATTTAGTTCCTGGTACTGATGTGAATCCAGGTGACTCCTTATCGCAGAACCACTCTACAATATTTGATGCATCACTGCCTGATCTCAATTATTGACTCAATCTTTACCGTGTGACTTTGACCAAAATTCAGGAACATATTCTTCGTGCTTCATTTTGTGTTTTTGCATATTTACATTTCAAGGGCCTCACTAAAGGCCTCAAGCCTCTTACTGCTCTCTCTCTCTCTCTCTCTCTCTCTCTCTCTCTCTCTCTCTCTCTCTCTCTCTCTATCTCTCTCTCTCTTTTTCTCTCTCTCTCTCTCTTTCTCTTGTGTGAGGTGATGCTGGCCATTGCTTGATCACTTCTGGTTATAAACTATTTAAAGAACCCTCTGGTCTTTCAAAGTCTCACATTCTTGATCCACTGTATGTTCATTCTATTGTGCCACATGAAATGTTCAGCTAAGTTTAAGAAATTTCTTTAGCTTTTAATTGCTCATCATTTTCTTACCTAACTTGTAATACTAACATGCTTACATGTGATGCTAACATGTATTTTGAGATAAAATAGCTTTTGTGGCCTATAATTCCTAAGTCTTTCTATAATTTTTCAAATTGTATAACATACCCTGTGTGTTTCTGTACTTCACTATGATCCTTGCCTTGCTAAAGGCCTCAAGCCCCCTACTACTATCTATCTCTCTCTCTCTTTTTCTCTTGTGTGAAGCGATGCTTGCCATTGCTTGATCACTTCCAGTTTTTCATTTTATCTCATTTTAGCTCATGAGCTGTGGCCATGCTGGGGCACCACCATTTGATGTTGCTACACAATTTAACTTCACAAATTTTACTTCAGGAATTGACATTTTGTGCATGAGAGAGTTTGATGCAGCTGCCCTCCTCTGCACCTCCTGCTGCAAAATTGGTTCATCTGGGACACCTGAAAAGAAGAGATCCAACCTTATCTTGAAGACACCTACATCCACCCCATGCAGGTCTCTCAGGTCCTTTGGGAGGATATTGAAGAGCTGTGGACCTCTGAAGCCCAGGATATTGCAGTATCTTGTCCTACATCTTGATGGCAAATTTGGAGTCCTTGGCACTATGCAATGGCATCCAGTCCTTTTATTTGTGTAACTTTCGATGCCAAAATTTGGGACAGTTCCGTTGAGGATCTTCCAGATGTATATTATGGTATGTCTTTCTCGCCTACACTCTAAGGAATAGAGTTTTAATCTCTTGAGTCTTTCCCAATAGCTTATATGCTGCATAGAGGCTATCTTCTTCATGTAGCTTCGTTGGATTGCCTCACATTCTGAGATTAATTTGACACTGGTTGGTGACCATAGCTGAGAGCAATAGTTAAAGTGGCTTAGGACAAGTGTTCTCCAGAGGACCATCATGGTTTCTTGATCTCTTGTTCTAAAAGTCCTAAGAATCTATCTGGTCAGTCACCTGCATTTCATTGACAATTTAGCAACATGAACATGAAAGGATGCCTTATTACTCATGTAAATAGTTATAAACTATTTAAAGAACTCTCTGGTCTTCTGAAGTCTCACGTTCTTGCTCCACTGTATGTTGATTCTGTTGTACCACATGAAATGCCCAGTTTTAGAAATTTCTCTAGCTTTTAATCACTCATCATTCTCTTATCTAAGTTGTAATACTGTTAGGTCATCAAGTATGAAATTTGTAGTAATGTACATGGTAAATGTTAACAGCTGTTCATTTTGCACCATTATTATATCTTGATGATCTTTATTTTTTGTTAGAAAGCTGACACATCTATTTATTTATTCTAACTCATTTTGCACTTTATAAAGTATTTATAAATCATTTTTTGCTACTTTCGTTTAGAAATGGATACATCAGAAATTTGTACAGTTTTGAAATATAGATTCTTTCTTGGAAATACAGCATCATGGACAGCTTGGAATATTAATGGAGTATTTCATTCTAATGTTATTACACAGCAGGTAGTATCAAATTGGTTTGCAAAATTTCATTCTGGAAACTTTGACCTAAAAAAATGAGCAACATGGTTGACCAGAAACAAAGGTAAATACTGATGAACTGAAAGCCCCCATGGAATCAGATCCATCTAAAAGTACCCATGAATTATTGTTGTTGTTTCATGTTAGCAAGCAAACAATATTGACTCACCTATTTCAAATTGGTAAAGTAAAGAAGTTGGATAAGTGGGTTTCACATAAACTCAATGAAAATCAGAAACAGCAACATTTGGAAGCCTGCATTATGTTACTTTCTCATCACATAAATGAATCATTTTTGAATCGAATTGTAACATGTGATGAGAAATGGATCCAGTACAACAACCGTAACCATTCAGTGCAATGGTTGGACAAAGACAAGCCACCAAAACAGAGTTTGGTGGTCTGGCGCAGGTGTGATCCATTATGATTTCATTAAACCTGGCTCATGAATCATGGCCGAAGTATATTGCAGCCATCTGGACCAAATGATGCAGAAACTTACAAAAAACCCCCCAAAAAACAGCCTAGATTAGACAACAGATCCACTTCTATTTTATTGAAAGACAATGCCAGACCACACATTGCAAAAATGACATTAGCAAAACTACAGGAGTTGGAGATGGAAGTTCTCCATCATCCACCATATTCATCTGATCATGCCCGCACTGACTACTAGAATTTGGATAACTTTTTGATAGGAAAAAAATTTAATTCTGACAATGCTGTAGAACAGGCTTTCCAAGATTTTATTGACTCTTGATTGCCAAGCTTTTACAATTCTGGGCTAGACAAGTTACCATTGAAATGGCAAAAGTGTATTGACAATATGGATGCATACTTTGATGAATAAAACTATTTCTTGTATTTATAAAACATTAGCAAACTTTTTTTTCTTTTCTACAAATTTCATACTTGATGACCTAATAATATACTTACATGCCATGCTGACGTGTATTTTGAGTTTGAATAATTTTGTGACTTATAATTCTTTCAATTTTTCAATTTGACCACTTCCATACTTTGCTATGATCCTCACCGTGCTAAAAGCCTCAAGTCCCTTACTACTATCTTTCTACCTCTCTCTATCTCTTGTGTGTGGCCACTGCTTGTTCACGATGCATCCACCAATTCCCAGCCCAACCATCTCTTCTCTTATAACAGAAATTTATTCTTTTATACCAGAAACACAGACAGGGCTCTGCCTCACTTCTGTGCCAGAAGACTTGCATACCCACGTCCCTACAACCCATCTACCTCTTGCTGTCTATACATAATGGACTAACTAATAACCACTCATTTACTTAACTTAAACATTGACTTATTATATTTGCAGCAGTGGCACTTATATTTACAACACACATAACACTTATATTTACAATGCTTACATTACACTCCGCCACTACTAGAGGCAACAATTTTTAACATGTTTGAATGATGGCAGGTTAAAGCAAGAGAACTACTGATGTGACATGTCTTATCAAACGAACATGAAAACAGTTTTTTCAGGTGCTGAATAACATCACTCCTTCCCATGTTCGCTCCCATGCCCCTTTCCCAGTTTTTGGAGTTGGCACTATCAATGTAGGCACATTGAAAGGTAAGACTGGCAAGATTGTTGAGAAACTTGAATGGAGGCATGTTGATGTATGTTGCATCCAAGAGGTAAGGTGGAGAGGAGCTTCAGCCAGGTCAGGTTCCTCACAGGCATGACACACAGGTATAAAATCTTCTGGGAAGGTAAAAGTGACAGGGTAGGTGGCATGTGTATACTCCTTGCAGAGAAATGGGTAGATAAGGTCATAAAGGTAGCCAAAATGGGTTATAGAGTGCTTAAGCTTAGGCTAAGCACTCTATCATAGAACAATATAGTGACTATCATCTCTGCCTATGCCCCTCAAGTGGGCCTACCAAATGAACTGAAGGACCTCTTTAATGACATTCTTCAGCAGGCCACCTCAAAGATGAATGATAATGATCTATTCGTGGCTGTGGATTTCAATGGACATGTCAGCTGGCAGCCTGGTATCTTCCATGGTGTGCATGGGGGCCATCGATTTGGCTCCCAGAACAAAGAGGAAACAAGGCTACTGAAGTTCTGTAATGTTTAGCAAATATATGTAGATAGTGTAGCAAGAAATGTACATGTAAAATATAAAGGCAAATGATAAATATCAGAAAGCAAATGAGTTGTGTCTATTTCAAGTGAATTACAATTCTTAATACAGTTTCCAAACAATGCTGAACAAACATAAATTGCTGGAGAAATTAATGTGTGTGCAAAACATCAGAATGTAGACGTAATATTTGTAAGACATGAATAATTTTGATTGCACTTACTACAAGTTTTCTAAATTTGAGCTGAAATCAATTCCACAATACAATACAAAGTAAGACAAATGTCATAATGCAGATATAAATCTTGCTGGAGACGTTAATTTCTGCAAACCGAGTAAAAACAATATAAGCTTCATAACAGCTTAAGGAAAAACAAAGACGAAAGTGAAGTGAAGAAGTGACATACTGCCTTGGAGGTGCTAAAACAAACTTAATTCAGTTGTTATAATGACTAAAATAGTACAAAGGTAACCTTCCAGGCTCTAGATAAAACTGACAGAATGAGAGGCTTGCAAGTACATGGTCAACGGTTCAACATCTTCACTTCAACTGACTGAACTTTTAGTTTTTAGATGCACCTCAGGCTTGGGTGGAAGATGATGATGCTCCAATTTTTGCAATGCTAACCTTAACTGGTCAGTGTCTGTCTCAGATAACTAACTTGTGCTTCAGTAAAAAATAAATTCATCATGTCTTACTACAGATGCAAATAATCTTTTGATCTGCAGCACAGACTTTAGGAAGCCTGCCAGTCACCTGATAACCTATGAATCAGGTATCTGTGCAAGCCAGATTGATTACATTCTCACCAAACAGCAAGATGCATGGTTGTTCCTAAATACAAAGACCCTCTCTGGTGAAGAATGTAGCCCACAACATAGACTAGTCGTCAGTGACATTAGATTCCAGGCCAGAAGGATGCCAGGAAGTAAACCAAACTGGAAAAGAAGGATTTGGAAGCTTAAGGACCCTTCGTATGGTCAGAGATTTGGGGACATCCTAATATTGAGAAATTCAATGAAAGGGAGGAGCTACAAACTCTTGACATAGAGGATAACTGGGAATTCCTGAGGGACAGCTTGCTGAGTGCCACAGACCAAATCTGTGGCTGGTGCAGTCCCATCCAGACCTAGGGTAACGTGGTGGTAGAATGATGCAGTAGACAGGACCATTAGAGCTAAGAAACAGGCCTGGAAGGCTCGGAAGAATGGGGTGGCTGTGTACTGTGTCAGATTACCAGAAGGAACGCTAGGGAATAAGTGTATCTAGCCAAGGGAGAAACAGAAAAGAAGTTTGCCTATGTTTAGCAATGTGTGGACTAAACAACTGAAGTGTTTCGGATTGCAAGACAGTGTGTGAGAGAAAATCATGATGTCATAGGAGGGAAATGTATCTGTATGGATGATGGTATACTTGCATGTAATAATACTGCAAAGAAAGAGGCTTGGAAATGCCATTATGAAAGACTGCTGAATGTAGAGAATGAGTGGGAAGAGGAGAGTTTGCCAAATGTCGACCTAGTTGAGGGACTGACTACCTGAATCAACAGTTCCATAGTAGATAAAGCAATTAAAGATATGAAGAGAGGAAAAGCGCCCAGCCTATCAGGAATCTCCTCTGAGATGCTTAGAATATCTGGCAGTGTGGGTTATGGTCTAGTCACCCGTATTGTAAATCAGGTGATTCATACCCAGAGACTGGTGTAGCAGCAGCACAATCAACTGCTACAAAGGTAATGGTGATGGCTTAGATAGAAATAATTACAGAGGTATCAAATTGCTGGATCAGGTGATGAATATAGAGAGAGTCATAGCCCAACTAATTAGGGAGAGAGTTAGGTAAGATGAGATGCAGTTTTGTTTTGTGCCAGGGAGAAGCACCACTAATGCTATATTTCTGGTGAAGCAGCTTCAGGAGAAATACACAGCCAAAGATAGATCTCTGTATTTGACCTTTGTTGACTTGGAGAAAGCTTTGACAGGGTCTCCTGATTTCTTCTCTGGTTGTCAATGCGGTAACTAGGGATAGACAAGTGGTTGGTGAGAGCTGTACAAGCTATGTACAGGAATGCTACCAGTAAGGTAGGGGTTGGCAATGAGTACAGCAAAGAATACAAGGTACAAGTAGGGGTTCACCAAGTGTCAGACCTCAGTCCCCTCTTGTTCAGCATAGTCTTCCAGGCAATAACAGAAGAATTCAAGATAGGCTGCCCCTGGGAACTCCTCTATGCTGATGACCTTGCTCTTGTAGCTGAATCACTACCTGAACTAGAGAAGACGTTTCAGGTATGGAAGGAAGATCTAGGATCGATGGGTCTTAGAGTCAACCTAGCAAAGACCAAAGTCTTAGCAAGGTAGACAAATCACAAATCCCTTCAGGTAGAAAAGGTATAGGAATAAACTCCATAAGATGCACCCAGTGTAAGCTTTGAACACATAAAAGGTGCAGCAATATCAGAGGAAGGTTAACAGGGAAAATAGCTTGTGTATGTGGAAGATGTACTGGTACAATAAACACTGAAAATGGGCAGAAAATAGACACCATCAACTACCATGCAGGTAAGATAGAAGTAGTAGATAGCTTTTGTTATCTAGGCAAACAAGTTAGTAGTGGAGGTGGATGCTCCGAGAGCATAAGATTAGGATGGGCAAAGTTCAGAATAAGATTAGGATAGGTAGAGTTCAGAGAGTTCCTAGCCCTGCTGGCAACAAAGGGCCTCTCTCTCAGAGTGAAAGGCAGATTGTATGATGCCTGTGTGTGAACAACTATGCTGCATGGCAGTGAAACATGGGCTGTGACAGTTGAGGACTGCATAGGCTTGAAAGAAATGAAATGAAATAAAAGAAGTGAAAGAAATTAAGCCAGTATGCCTCGCTGGATGGGCAATGTCTGTGCATATTCAACAGGGTGTAAGCATCTTGAGAAAAAAGTTGAGCATAAAGGGCATCAGACCTAGTGTGCAAGAGAGACGACGACCCTGGTATGATCATGTGATGCATATAGACAAGGACAGCTATATAAAGAAGTAGTGATCTCTAACATTGGAAGGTACCTGTGGTAGAGGTAGACCCAAGAAGACATGGAACAAGGTGGTGAAGCATGATCTTTGAATTCTGAGCCTCTCAGAAGCAATGACTGGTGGCCAAGACTTTTGGCGATGTGGCTATGTGCTGTGCTTGAGAAGCCCCATCAAGCCAAGTGCACTCATGATGCACTTGGCTTGACTGGTGGGAAGTAAAGAACACCTCTTGAGCATTGGGCCTCACAGAGGCAAAGTGGCTCAGCTCCTGTTGAGTGTTGGGCCTCATGGAGGCAATGACTGAAACCTTTGGCATTATGTCATACTTGAGAAGACCCATCAAGCTGAGCAGTGGAAGCTATCAACTACTTCCAACTTCCCCACTGGCATTTGATGAAGTCTATTTTCTGTACATTTTTAGTGTTAATTATACTAATGCACATTCCACACACAACTTGTTCCTTGCTAACCTCCTTCTGATATTGCTGCACCTCTTATGTGTTCATAGCTTGCGCTGGGTACATCTTATGGAGTTACTATCTTTGCCTTTTCTACTGATTGAGCATGGCCATCTACCCGAAGCAATATGTTATTTTTCTGCTCTCCTAGGTACTAAGACTTTGGTTTTTGTTAAGAAGACAATATTTACATCAACCTTAACATGGGTGTTTTGTTAGAACACCGAATACTGCATTATTTACTTTGAGAGGACTCCTCATATGGATACATGGCACATAAAAACACACACATTTTGATATCACTAGCTGATGAGAATAATCTACTTTGGACGTCTACTACTGAAGAGTTATCTGTTAAATGTCTGTCACTGAAGAGACAATGCACATTGAAAGGACATGATTTTGCAGCTGCAACACCCATAAGAGACAAGTCTCATCTGCCAGCAAAATAAATATATGTACATTTATGCACATGTCTCAATATGAGAGATTGTCTCCAGGTAAATAATGCAGTTTTCAGGTCAATAAATCCACATTAAGTTCGATATAGAGATTGCCTTTTGATATTAATATTGCTTCAAATAATTACATACATCGTCATCGTCATCATCATCATCATCGTCCACCTTCCATGCTGGCATGGATTTGGACGGTTTGACAGGAGCCAGCCAGGCAGAAGACTACACCAGGTTTCTTTGTCTGTTTTGGTGTGGTTCTTATGGCTGGATAACGATAGAGAGAGGAAGTGATCAAAAATGCAGGCAAAGACAGGTGTACTTCTACAGAGGAGATATGTGGCTACCCAGCCAGATGGAAGAGCAAGGCACAGAGAGAGAGAGAGAGAGAGAGAGAGAGAGAGAGAGAGAGAGAGAGAGAGAGAGAGAGAGAGCAGGAGAGCAATGGTGAAGCGCCAGGGTATATTCACAAGGAATGGGGGTTGGGTCAGAGCATATATGAGATGATAAGGAAGAGAGAGATAAATGCATTGACTGGTGAGAACCTGGGTGTAAAGAGGAGGTGGGAAAAGCAGCGATATATTTAGCAGGGCAGTGAGGGCAGGGATGGGGAGTGGGAGATAATCATAGTCTGTGAAGAGGAAATGTGAGGAAGAGAAAAGATGCAGTTTGGGAGAGGAGATGTAGTTTGGTTTGTTGGGGTAGGG
>JAOQGO010004715.1:2920814-2933954 GCA_027568975.1 Octopus mimus
GTTCAAAACAATGTGGATAAAAAAGCATTAATTATGGCAGAATAATGCAAACACTAAAGGGTTAAACTAAATTAATGACAAACCTTCGATATTCTCCCTACACCCATGCCCTTCTGCCTCTAGCTAGACATTCTCTCTCAACTGCCTAATAAAGGCAACAAACTTCCTATAACACCTCCCCCCACCAACCAAACTTTTGTTTGCTTCAATTTAGCAACTATTATTTGCAGTTCTGCTAATTCTGTGGTGTCTAATCCTCCACCTCCTGTCCCTGCAGCACATGGTTCACATCTGAAACAAAATTCTTCACCACCACCACCTCCTCCTACACCCCCAACTGCACTCACAGCAAACGCAGAAAACACTTCTCTAAAACACATGGATGCAGTCACTCACCGCACCCCATCTGGAAGACATCCATTGTCACAACACCCACAAGAAAATCAGAGCATACCTTTGAGTATACAGTGTAGCATTCAAGCTTCTCTCTTACCTACAAATTGCGACAGAGCCTTCTGGTGGTACATTGTCAGCAAGGGGGGCGGGGGATCTACCAAATTTATAGAATCCTTCCAAGCGTTACCCCCTCATCAACCAAAACAGTTTGAATCAGATTCCTTGGTACTCTAAGTTTCAGAGCACGTGGTTGGTCTTCAGCCATTGGAGTCTGAATAAGAGTTAAATTGAAGACAGTCAATGTTTATTACTGGACGTTAGCCTGCGATTGGCGGAGAAAGGTCAAGTGGCATTGATGTCGGAAAATTCAGCGACAGCAGTTCGATGGAAAATACCGCATGGTGAACAGGAAATCGACCGCGTGGTGGACAGGAAATCGGTCTCGTATATACATGTGTGTGTCTATGTGTGTCTACGTATGTAAATGTGTATGTATCTGTGTGTGTATGTGTGTTTGTGTTTGCCTGTGTGTGTGTGTGTGTTGAATTCTACTGATTATATAGGGATGAGACTTGCTCTTGTTACCAGAGACACAGAAATACTCAGCATTCTACGTAATACGAGATGATAATATCGTGTAACATCTAATACCAAGTACGAAACAATGGCCTAGTCATTGAAGGAAAGGCAAACACGAGCACACAAAGTACACCCACACATCAAATATATGACAATATCGGACTGCAAAATAAGATTTCCAAGATTTCCCCGTTACCAACATTAATGTCATGAAGAACAATATTCAGTTCAGTAACAAGAGCTTAAGAGGCAATTGTGTGGCTTCTGCTGTTAAAGATATATATTGAAAAGACAGTATATCAATATTCTCTTCTGTGTTGTGATACAGCTCTCCACACTATTCTCACTAACAATAGAATGAAGACTAATCAATCTTCTATTTTAGTCTGGTGTCTTGTCATATTGGAAAATAAAAGAATCATATAAGCAGTTCGCGTCAAGCGTACGTATATACATACGCACACATTAGCTTATACACAAGTCGATGAACATGCACTCATATACATACTCTCCTCGGTATTTAAATATCCAGGCATCCACATAAACGGACATGGGTACATAATGAAATAACTTTGGTTCTCCATTATTTACGCAAATGTACGTACACATGTACAGACACATCGACACACACACACACACACACACACACACACACACACACACACACACACACACACACACACACACACACTTCCAGGCATACGTACAAATGCTCCTGCACAACAGCAGGCAAGATAATGCGTGTGTAATAACTTGATCTGTAAATATATAGCATCCAAATATCTTTTAAATCACACCTTACCGCCTTAAAAACAAGAGGCAAAGACTCACTAAGTAACGTAATCCTAGATACACTATGTATGAATTTTATAAGGGTTGGATAAAGCTGGATATACTTTAATTATAAGTATACTATATGAAATTTTTCAACAAACTCTGAGGGAAATGCTGCAGATGAACTTTCTGCATTCGAAATGCAAATGTAGGAGTACGTATTTAATATCATCATCATCTGTCGCGTTTCTTTGACGAATTCCTATGACTTTCTGTTGCCAACCGGTTCTATATATTGTATGAAATTGAATTGCGACTTTGAGTCATGATGAATCTTTCATAAACTGATTACACAACTATGGACATCGCTTTAATGGAAGCATTGCAGTTACTCTCGTGATAGAACTTGGTAATCCTTACCGTTGATCTTCTAGAATTCTTGCGCTCAACGTTGGTCAGATGAGCTCTTCTCCTGCATCTTCATGGCCCATCATGATGCAGTCAAATGACTTCGTTGTATCCCTGGCATGGTGGCTAAAGGGATGCTATGATCTAAGGGAAGACTATATTTACATAGGGCACGTTACTTTGGGAGGTGTTTTACTTTGGGACGTGTTTTTTAATATAGTAAGCTGAAAAAGCACTGGCCAACTGAAATTATCCAATCAATTGGTTTTTTAAAATACTCCTCCCGCGACAATTTAAAATCTAAGAACAAACAAGCAAAGTAGGTAACTAACATAAAAACTTAATTAACATAACAACTGGCAATGCAGACAATGCTGATTTAATTGATTAGGTCTTTGAAGCCAACTGGTACAAGCAACGGGTATGTTTCAGGCCTCCTCATGGGTGCATATTCTATGTATATATGAATGTATGTATATGTATATATGAATGCAATAAATATATGTATGTATATGAATATTGTGTAGTAAGAAGTTTGCTTCCAAACCACATGGTTCCGAGTTCAGTCCCACTACGTCACATCTTGGGTAAATGCCTTCCACTATAGTTTCAGGGTGACCAAACACTTGTGAATGGATTTGGTAGATGAAAATGAAAGAAAGATCAATGTCAACAGGGCATAACTACAGATTTCTGCCCCCCACCCATCCACCCACTTTGGATGATCAATACTTTCAGGGAAATGGATATTTTTTAATGAAATTGTCTTCAAATATACCTCGGGCAATGTAGATTCCGCGCATATAGAAATTTTTGGGGAAAAACTACTGGGGGTTATTTTTACGAACTGTTCCCCACTGGTGGGGTGTTTCGGAACAAGTTGTTCACATTTGTTTTAGTTTCCCCGTTTTGTGCGTTTGTGCATCTTTATATAGCCCTTAACCCTAGTCCTAAAATTTCAGGTAAAAATTAAAAAAGTTAAGGGGTGTATAAAAAAACCTAAAAGTAGATTTTATTGAATGTTCAACATCTCCGTTGGAGACAAGGTCGGAATCCGTAGAAAAAAGCGGGTGGTGGTCATGAATGGATGCACAAACGCACACAATCAAATACGAACTACTTGTTCCGAAACACCCCAATTAACCGATGGAGGGTGTAGAAGGTTGCCTCCATAGCTAGAAATAGCAGCGAAATGTGGCACACATCAAAGGACATCTGAGAGAGAAAGTATTAAAAGATCAAATGCTTTGCTTGTTTAATACTCACGGAAATGCTTTTATAAAGGATGGTGTTGTTGTTATAAGTGAGTGAGGCGGTAGAAAAATCTATTTGAAATGCGTTTGGGAGTGAAATAAGAGAAATTGCGGCGCCAGACATGTTTCGAAAGACTTAATGAATGGAGCCGGAAGTATGTTTAGTGCGCATGCGTATGAAATATAGATTTCCCATTTTCTCACAAGGCCAGCAATTTCGGCAGTAACTGGTGCGCCTAAGTGGATTCCATGAACCTTAGTAGTCAACTGGTATTCATTTTATTGAACCCCAGCAAAAAGGTGAAAGGCAGAGTCGACTTTGCCGGACTTTCGGCCTACACACACAAATATCGGCATAACGTAGACAAGGTGGACCCTGCCTATTGGATCTATTCAACCTGACTTGCAGATTTTTTTACTTCATTTTCTTCCCCTACACACTTTGAAACTTTCCAGACTCATAGAATGTGTCATGTAGAACAGGGTTTACTCTGAACGTTTTCTCACAAAATTTTCCATTAAACTTGTCGTATTTCGGTAATTTGCTAGAGATGGACTATATGTAATCTGAACCTTCCCCACCACCCCTTATTTAAAAAATTTTTTTTACGGAATCCCACGTTTTTGGCCATGGAGATTCTGATTCTGAAAAAAAAATTGTTTGAAAAATTTCAATCCCCCCCCCACCAAGCAGACTATTTACATGCTAGAAATAACAACCAAATCTCACAAAACTAGTGTCAGGGTTAGGGTTAGGGCTAGGGGTACGGTCAGGGTTTGAGTTAGGGTTAGGTTTACCCTGTGGATCTATATAAAAATCGGGGATTGGATGGGATCGAAATTAATGGGGGTGGGGTGGGGTGAGATTTCCACCCCCACTTTTCCAACCAAAATAAGTATTTTGTGTCACATTAAGAGGTCACCGTAATTCACTCGATGAAGAAAATAAAATTACAACCATTCTGGGATTATGCATTAACTGGTGCAGTCGGTGTGCCTGGAGTTACTGTAGATAAACGAATGACGAGAACGACTAGAACTGTTATTTATTACAACACCTTATAAAAAATACAGGGCAAATATCTGACATATTGTGAAGTGGTTTGGAAAATTTGAACTAACCGTATCTGATACAGTGTAAATTGTAACATAGCTGAAATTCTGTAGCATTTTCATGGCTTAGTTCTGTAATGCTGGGCAGCATCAGTTGTTCTGATCTCATCTCCATCTCTCCTCCATTGTCTCTGCCCAAAAACGTTAAGGACCATTCCTTATATTACGAGTGGTAGTCAGCAAGAGAAACCAGTAGTTCCTCTGACTGCAATTTCACTTGGCTTGATGTATCTTCTTCTCATTTGTAATAATTTAAAGCTTAATAGACAGGAAGACAACATGCTTCCTACATATATAAATGTTGGGTTTCTTTCAGTTCCTCTCTAAAAAAAAACCCCACTCACACGGGTTTGTTCGGCCTAGTGTTCTAGTAGAAAACACTTACGCAGTGGGACTGATCCTAGAAGCATGCAGTTGGGAAGCAAGGTTCATACCACACAGCCATACCTATTGCTTTAAACAGTTTCTTATAATTCATGTAAGACAAATTTAAAATCTGCAAAAACGTTGCTTTTATTAAAAAACAAAGATATGCCAAAGTTGAGTTATCTAAGATGTGGTGAAATAAACTCTAGAGTTAGGAGGCTGTTATCACACATTGTTCTATCTCCTCTCCTGTGTGAATACATTTATAGTTAGAGAGAGTGTCCCTTATTCTTTATCGGTTTTCGCATAGAAGGAACTTTCACAATAACATCAATTCACTGATGAATAGCTTCGTTAATGCCCACAACACTACCACAATTTTAGAAGCTCAAAATGCTCATTGTCACACTGATAGTTATAAATCTATAAGAATAAATACACGATTGTTAACACGACAAGTACCGCGGGGTCATTTACCACCACTTTCGCTCAGGACTTTTTAATTTCTACAACTGTATTCGATGTGCAATCGTGAGCATCATTTCAAATAGATGTGCATAGATAGATATTTTTCACATGTAAATGAATGCTAAAACAATGTGTTTTCAAATCCTTTATTCAGTGCATTTGCTTATGTTTAAAATGAATTGTATTATATAAAGATTTTTAATGACAGTCAAAAACGGTCCTTGTGGGAAGTAAGAAATGTTGGTACTTGTAGGGTTAGCCCTTTAGCATTTAAAGTGGCCATATCTGGTCCAAATTTTCTATCTATCTCATGGTGAAACTAGCCAGAGTTGGTCTCTTACACCTACCCTACAATGTCATTCCAAATATAAACAATCACGTTATAAAAAGTTGAAAGCTGTGAGATAATGCATGACAAATTGAAAATAATGTGAATAAACAAACATCACATTCAACAGAATAATCTGCATGGTAAAGGGTTTAGTCACCACTTAGAGAGAAAAGGATTTTCTCATGTATGAATACACTTGTGAGAAGTTAAGGCACTACTTCGAGAGAATGATTTATCACAGCTATCACAGTGATATGGTTTCTTTCCTGTATGGATATGTCTGTGTTTAGATAAGCCAGAACTCGCAGAGAATGATTTACCACAGATATCACAGTGATATGGTGTCTCTCTTGTATGAATACGCTTGTGACTAGTTAAAGCGCTACTTACAGAAAATGATTTACCTCAGATATCACAGTGATATGGTTTCTCTCCTGTATGAATACGTTTGTGAACACGGAAATAACTTCTGTCAGAGAATGATGAACCACAGACATCACAGTGATATGGTTTCTCTCCAGTGTGAATACGTTTGTGGTTAGTCAAGTAACCCTTTGAGAACAAATTACCACAGATATCACAGGGGTATGGCTTCTCTCCTGTATGGATATATTTGTGAGAAACTAAGTTGCCACTTCGAAAGAATGCTTTACCACAGACATCACAAGAATATGGTTTCTCTCCAGTATGAATATATTTATGTTTAGCTAAGTTGTCTTTGCGGGAGTAAGATTTACCACAGATATCACAAGAATAAGGTGTCTCTCCTGTATGAATACGTTTGTGTACAGTTAGGGTACTATCTGTAGTGAAAGATTTGTTACAGATGTCACAGTGATATGGCTTCTCCCCTGTGCGAATACGTTTGTGAGAAGTTAATCTCTTGTTGCAAGAGAGCGATTTACCACAGATATTACAGGAATATGGTGTCTCACCAGAATGAATACGTTTGTGCATATTCAAGTAACCCTTTTGAGAGAATGATTTACTACAGATGTTACACTGATATGGCTTCTCTCCTGTATGAATACGCTTGTGACTAGTTAATGCAGTACTTCCAGAAAATGATCTGCCACAGATATCACAGTGATATGGCTTTTCTCCTGTATGAATACGCTTGTGACTACTTAAAGCGCTACTCTGAGAAAATGCTTTACCACAGATATCACAGTGATATGGTGTCTCTCCTGTATGAATACGTTTATGAGTAGTTAGGTGACTGCTGACAGAGAAATATTTACCACAGACATCACAGTGATATGGCTTCTCTCCTGTATGAATACGTCTGTGATCAGTCAAAGAAGAGTTGCGAGGGAATGATTTACCACAGATATTACAGGAATATGGTTTCACTCCTGTATGTGTACGTTTGTGAGAATTAAAAGCACTTCGGTCAGAGAATGATTTACTACAGATGATACACTGATATGGCTTCTCCCCTGTATGAATACGTTTGTGACGAATGAAATAACTTTTCTCAGAGAATGATTTACCACAGACATCACAGTGAAATGGCTTCTCTCCAGTATGAATACGTTTGTGGTTAGTTAATCTATCATTTGTAGACAATGATTTCCCACAAATGTCACAGCGAAATCGCTTTTTCCCTGTATGAACAAGTCTGTGTGTATTTAAAGCACTTTGGTTAGAGAATGATGTACTGCAGACATCACAGTGATAGGGTTTCTCTCCAGTATGAATACGTTTGTGTATAGTCATGTAACCATTTGAGGAGAACACTTTGCCACAGATATCACAGTGATATGGCTTCGCTCCTGTATGGATATATTTGTGTACAGTCAAGTAACTACTTGTAGAGAATGATTTACCACAGATATCACAGTGATATGGCTTCTCTCCTGTATGGAAACGTTTATGAGTAGTTAGGTTGCCACTCTGAGAAAATGATTTACCACAGATATCACAAGAATATGGTGTCTCTCCTGTATGAATACGCATGTGATTAATTAGGGTACTACTTAGAGAGAAAGATTTATTACAGACATCACATTGATAGGGCTTCTCTCCTGTATGAATACGTTTGTGAGTAGCTAAGTAGTCATTTCGGGAGAATGATCTACCACAGATATCACAAGAATATGGTGTCTCTCCTGTATGAGTACGTTTGTGACTAGTCAGGGTACTATTTACAGAAAAAGATTTGTTACAGACATCACAGTGATATGGCTTCTCTCCTGTATGAATACGTTTATGAAAAGTTAAAGAAGTGTTGCGAGGGAATGATTTACCACAAATATCACAAGAATATGGTTTCACTCCTGTATGTGCACGTTTGTGCATATTCAAGAGAGACTTATGAGAGAATGATGTACCACAGACATCACAGTTAAATGGTTTCTCTCCTGTATGAACACGCTTGTGAGAAATGAAAGTACTTCGGTCAGAGAATGATGTACCACAGATGTCACAGTGAAATGGCTTCTCCCCTGTATGAATACGTTTATGCGTAATGAGGCTATTACACTGAGAGAAAGATTTACCACAGACATCACAGTGATATGGTTTCTCTCCTGTATGAATACGTTTGTGAGAAGTCAAAGCACTGTTGCCAGAAAATGATTTACTGCAGATATTACAGGAATATGGTGTCTCTCCTGTATGAATACGTTTGTGAGAAGTCAAAGCACTGTTGGTAGAAAATGATTTTCCACAAATATCACAAGAATATGGTGTCTCTCCCGTGTGAATACGTTTATGAGGAGTTAGCGTACTACTGTGAGAGAACGATTTACCACAGATATCACAGTGAAATGGCTTCTCTCCTGTATGAATACGTTTGTGAGAATTTAAGGCAGTTCGCTGAGAGAATGATTTACCACAGATGTCACAGTGATATGGTTTCTCTCCAGTATGAATATATTTGTGCTTATTTAAGTGACCCTTTTGAGAGAAGGACTTTTTACAGACATCACAGTCATGTGACAATTTTTGTTTCCCTTTTTCTTTATCTTCTGGAAAAATCTCTTCCTTCACTTTCTCATTGTTTTCCATTATTTTTCTTTGAACTTCACCTTTTTCTTACTCTGACCACTATGCTTCAGTGCTCATATTTCCACTGTTAATTAGGTCATCTAAATAACAAAAGCTATCAACTACTTCTAGAATGCCTTCAAAGCATTTAAAGGGAGTTTATTTTGCACGTATTCTTACTACTCCTATGTATGTGCTTCAGATCTACCTTCTGTGTTATCCTGACTATGTCCCCACTATACTGCTTGTGCATCTATACTTAACACTGCGTGCAACAATGCAATTCCTATGTACTATTTATCTGTATATCAAGTGCAAGCATTTCTTTGAGGGTAGAAATGACTTACCTTCTTGCCTACTTACTAAAATTTTAATTCATATAGTTGTGTGGGTGTGTATAATAAAAGAGAAAGAAAAATTTATTCAATATTTCTGCTTCAACTATCCATAACCATGGACATGTGAAATGATAAACCAATATATTGGATAAATTTACTTTTCTCCAGTTTTGCACTGTAAAATGTCTTTTATCACCTTTTTGTTATAATAAAACTAAAATATACTTTGTTTTTGCATTTTCTTTTTTCTAATCATTTGCATGCAAATATTAACTTGACTTCTGTTAGATTTCCCCATTGTTATAACACATACAGACCTCATGTACATGTGTGTGTGTAATATCTTCACCTATACCTTGATTTGACCTGTGGAACTTGGTAAATGGAAAACATGCTGTTTATTTTGTGTCTTGTGCCTTAACAATTCAACAAATAGAGATTGCTATAGTAATTATCACACTGAAACAAATACTGGGTTCCGTAGGATCACTTAGAACCCTTGAAATCAGTGCACCAAAATGGCCACAGCAAAGTGAAAAATAAAACATATTTGTAAATATGAATTTATAAAGGTCAAAGTACATTCTTTAGCATACTGTGATAAGGAGATAGTGTTGTTAAAGCATGTTATTATTTGTGTCCAGAAATATGAGATTGACCTGTCATGCTTCCTCATTTAACACTGGTTTATCAGAGTTCAATTTCTTGATTCTGTGATCACAGAGAGAAAGAGAGAGAGATAGTTGTAGCTTGAAACTATTTATAGTATACACATGCTCCTAATTTGTATAACAACAGGGCAAGTATTGGCAATGTTCGGATAAATGAAGTAGTCCTTTTATTAATTAAATGTTGACAGCACTATTATGTAAATTAGAACAACTTGCCTTTGTCCAAATTTGTTTATACAATGAATAGCAATAAGTTCCTGTTATCTTTTGTCAGAGAAAAGAGTAGCCAATCTGCCATGAACTGCTAAAAATAACTCTGAAACATGCTTGGTCATCTTTTTGTTTCTTCTTTGGACACATTTTAACCAGTTTCTTCTCACAGTCAGGCTAAAAGTATATTTGCTAAAAACACCCACCTCTTAGTTTACTTTACATCATTGAATATATATATATTTTGATAAACAAATAATTAAAACAGAACCGAACTAATTGTCATGTAAGTTGGAAACCTGTAGCTTAATCTTTTGAGTTCCTGCATAATAAATAGCAATGCAATAATTTCTGTCAGTTTTCATTTTGACATTATAAAACCTGCTATTATTTGTCACAAGAATTTTTTTTATCTTTCTTCTTTCCTTTCCCAAGAATTGGAAGTGGTTTATACATAGACTTGAATTCTTGCTCCCTGGACAGCAATGTAGTTGAGTAGAGGTTGTTTACTTCAACTAAGGCAGAGAGTTGACAGTAAATGAAATGCTGTCATTATAACTCTCAAAATATTTCCTGTAACATGAAGCATATTATCTTTTTTCCTGAGGTGCGTATATGTGTGTGGTAGTGCAAAAGAAGAGAGGTTTAGTAAAATAAAAACAGAAACAAAAAAAGCAGTTATGAAAATCAGTTTTGCTCATTTAATCGTGGAAGAACTCTTCTATATTTCAGAAGAGTTTTCTATTGCAGAAAACAAAAATCCTTTGAAAGAATTGTCTGTTTTATTTGTTTATATACAAAAGGAGAGCAAAGAAAGAATAAAAAAGAAGAGGGTGTTAAATATTGACTGTCATGGTGTTTAGCAAGTTTGGAGAAAATTTTAGACAATGTTTTGGAAAGTCTAACTCATGCCAAAATATTCATCTGAATATTTGAAATAATTCCCTCCCCCTCCCCTTTACACATACACACACATATCAGGTACATGCCATCAGTAATTACTTTGGGTAGGCAGTTGGTGACATTTATGTAGTAAAACACACAAAAAGTAAGCAAAACACAGCCACATGACTGAGTTGTAGGCAGATTTACTTCTGTTTTTACAGAAGGTAAAGGAAACATTGTAGAAATGTATGCAGTACATGTACTACAAAAGTACTATGCATAGCTTAAATACTGAGATAGAAAGGCAGGTGCAAATTATGCCTACCTAATCTACAAAGAAAAAAGAAAAATTTTCATTTTATGCATAGTAATCAGAGTAACCTTCATAGTTTTATTGAATTAGGTGCATATTTTGCAATAAAAGGAAAATGTTACTATCGATCTATTTTATTCAGGGTAGGCACTGCCTACCTTGGCTACCCCGGCGGCATGTCCCTCGTGTTCTTATACTTATGCCAAAAAATCACACACAGAGGAACGTCTTTACACAAACATTGCACACAAGTGTTTGCAAATTCAGATAAACACATTTGTTAGAAAGAGAAAGAAATTCATTGTTCTTCAATATTTTTCTGTTGAATAGAGAAACATTTATGGAATTTGTTCGCTTCCGGCTGATCTGAAAATGGTAAATGAAGATACATCCAGAAAAATTTGCAACGCATAGATCTGTGCATGTGGCTTGTCTAATGTGACTCGGAGTATCTGCAGAGAAAAATGTCACTTTTTCACCTATTCCTTACATAACTTGGCATTCTCATATGCATTAAAGCGAAGTTCGTCAAGTTCATTTATTTGTAGGATTCTTTGCTCACCCACTTACTTCCAATAAAAGTTTAAAGCTTTTATCACCCAGTATGCTTTATGCTCTAGTTCCATGGGCAAATGACAAGCTTTACCATATCCAAGTCAGAAGAGCATCATTCCAATTGGTGATTTGAAAGCAGTTGCTGGTATTTGATTTAAAAGAACGAAGGCTATGTCCTTACGTAACCAATATGGTTCTAACGTTGATCCAGTTATGTGGTTTGGAAGATCCGTGAATTGAAGCAACAAGTATTGCATGTATAAATGAAGAACCTCAGCATGAATTGGCTTATACCTAGTACTACTCATTGAAAAACGCAGACATTCATTCAATAGTTCGTGACAGCTAGTTGATTTTCTCTAATCTGAGCCCGGCGGAAAAGTTCGGTACGGAAGGGAATAATTTATATAAAAAAAAAAAAAACAAGAAAATAGTCTCAAGAAATACTACAAAAATGAAAATAATATTTAATTAAGTGAAAGTGAGTGTAAGAATGTTTTTAGCAAATGTGGAAGGCGTAATGGTTTCCTTTGATTTTCGTATGCGATAAAGTGCTTGTAAGTAATGTAACAGGTAAAAGGCTTGTTATTGAAAATGGTTGCTCTTTGTGAGTCATTTAACGCTAAGTAATACATTGATGAATAGTGACGTGAAATACGTAGGTCAAACGACTCATGTTTTGAATTGCCCTCTAATTGGATATAGGTGAGATTTTATAGTAGGCGATGGTCAATATATTTATAAACGTAATCAGAGGGCAGAATTCCGGATTTGAAAATCTCAAGATACGAATGACAGATCAGGCAGGGCGCAGAAATTCAGGTATGTGGTTCGTATTATTTGTTTATTTTTTCCTAAGAATAAATAGTACGAATAAATAGTTTTAGACTATGCAAATTTATCAGGAGAAAACTGAGGATCTGTCTCACTAACAGAACAAGCAAGTGTAGCCAAAGTAGATGGCTAAATTAGAGCATAAATTTAGGCTTATATAACTGAGACATTTGGGACAAGGTTACGAAATCGTATGAGGTGAAAGAATGTTCCAGATGTAAGATCTGGCTAAAATCTTCATCTCTTTCTATAGTTATAACAATACTGTTGGATAGATTCAATAAGAATTTAACACAGGTTGTTTGTTTTTAGTGGAGCGTTTTTTAGTAGAGTGCGTAAAGGGACCAGAAAAAATTGACATAATCAAGGCTGTATATTTAGTAATAACTATCGTTAGTATGTCTTTGGACGAAATTTATTTGCGCGCAATATCTAATGAAAGATATAAATATTTGCCAGGTAATATTCTCCCTTATCTTCGACAAACGGTCAGCAATTTTGAAGGGAGTGGGGTATCGATTGCATTGAATGCAATTTTCAGCTGGTATATATGTTATCGGCCTCGAAAAGATGAAAGGCCAAGTTAAGTATATTACTCTTCAATGATTCATATTTCCCATACCATAAACCCTCAACAAATTTAATATATATTAGC